>APFE030049477.1:0-144604 GCA_000404065.3 Pinus taeda | reverse complement strand
TGATGGAGGAGGAGTCATGACATGCAATAAATACTGCACCACTAGAAGAAACACCAAGAACATTTATCAAATGTTGGTTTCTAATATTTGTCCACCCATCTGATATAATGGATACCCCAGAATCTACCCACTCATTTGTAAAACGTGTCAAAGCTCTTTGAACCTTAGCTTTTTCTCTTTCTAATAACACTGTTCTAGCTTTCTCATAGTTGGGGGCCTTGTATCCTTTGGGGCTTCATTGATGGCCTTTACCATTTCATGCCAATAGGGAGAGCGAAGCACATTGAATGGTACACCGCAAGCACAAAGAAAACGGACTATCTTTCCATCCACATCATCCCTCCCAGCAACATCAAGGAAATCCCCTATTGTTCTTCTACCTCCAGAGCTTGCAGAAGTACCATGAGGAGATGGGCAACTACCAAATTTAGAGGTTGCACTTGATTCAGAATGAGTTTTTTGTTTGTTGTTTTTTTGTTGTGTAGCCATCTCTATTTGGATGTATTTTCTTCTTTCTTCAGTTGAAATGTTTGGGCAAATTTGTACCCCCACAGAACCCTTTCTTTCATCACTGTCCAGCACCCCACAAAGATGCCTCCTTAGACGGGTATATGAACCACAATATGGTTTTCCTCCATGACAACCATGAGGGCACACAAATTTGTAAGATCCACCACCCTTTCCCCCATCAAGTTTGGTCACATAGTTCCACAATGGTGTTGATGTAGCTTTCTCATCTTGTGTTTCAGTGTCCCCTTCAAGTTCATCCCCTTCCTCTTCAAACCCTTCCTCCTCATCATACATTGGGTCACTCATATTGGGACCAACACCACTATCCTCTTCTGTTTCTTCCATTCTATTCCTATTCACCTTTGCCATCATTAAAACCAAGAGTGGAATGATACATAGAAGCCAAAAGAACACCATCTTGGAATATGGATATAGGTGGTGGACAACCTGTAAATAAAAGAGCAAGTAGAAACAATGGGAAAGAGTAGGAGAGGGAGGAGAAAAATACAAAAAAATTGTCAAAAAAATAAGGGAGTTTGGGGTTTGAACTTACCTCTTTAGCTCTTGTAGATGAAGTCCTCCAAGCTTTTGCTCCAAGCTCCTCCTCCTTCTCCTAGCTCCTCCTTCTTCACTCCTCCAAGCTCTCCTCTCTTCTCCTCTCCTTTCCTCTTTTCTCTTCTTCTCTCATCTCTTCTCTTCTCCAACTCTCATAAACTCAAAGTGAGAAAATGAGGAATGAATGGGGGCTTTATTCTTTTCATTCCTCACCTTAACCTCACTCTAACCTTACCCTAACCCACCCCCTTAATGCTAAGTTAACATAACTTAAGAAAAAAATTAAAAAAAGAGTGACTTTTTCCCTTGCGCGCGGGCTGTTTGGGCGAAGCGCACGGAAGCGTGCGCTTCCTCCTCCGAAGCGCCGCGCTTCGGAGGCATGGAAGTGCCGCTTCCGACCGATGCTTCATAAATTCCAGGAAGCGGCTGAAAATAATTCGGAAGCACCGCTTCCGACGAAGCTTCCTAGGCGCTTTCGAATGGGATGCGCTTCGGAGCTTCGAACCGGGGGGGGGGGGGCGCTTCGTGTAACACTGTGCTAGAGAGTGTCCTCACAAGAACTCTCCAAGGGATGATGACAATAATAACAACAACAAAGGCAATGGCAATCAAAGGAACAACAAGTTCAATAATAAAGGAAAAATGAATGCTCCCGCTGTGCTATATGGAAATCGTCGACCTCCCAAAAGATTAAGAAGCTCCAGGTATGAGGAAAGTATTGTTGTAGAAAAACAAAAGGAATTTTATCTTCCGTTCGGTCTATCTACTGTGCCTCCTTTCGACACTTTGGATCATTGGTTGATTGATAGTGGAGCCTTAAGCCACTTCACTGGGTACAAATAAGCCCTCTCAAATTTGATTGAAAAGAGGACTAATTTGGAGATCATACTTGGAGACAATGCCACCTACCTCGTGAAAGGGATAGGTACTGTTACTTTTCACTTGAATCAAGGTGAAACCATTCCTCTACAAGAAGTATTGTATGTACATGATTTGAAGAAGAACTTCGTGTCTATTTATGCGATGGAAGATAAAGGCTTCAAGGTAGCATTCATGATGGAAAGGTACGTATTTGGCAAAGAAACCTTAAAGATGCATTCACACTTGGATTTAGGGGTGATGGTGTCTATCAAGTTGGAGGAAGTCCTTTGGGAGCCTTGACTTGCGATGCTTCACTTTAATCTGAGCTATGGCATCGAAGGTTTGCCCACTTACATTACAAAGCCTTACCTCAGGTAAGGAAGACGGTCACAGGTATGCCCGATTTCAACATAAATCATGAAGGAGTTTGTCAAGGTTGTGCAGCTGGGAAACACACAAGGGGACCATTCCCTTCAAGTGAAATCCAAACTATCGATATTCTTTAATTGGTCCATTTTGACCTATTTGGTATATTTCCCGTAACATCATTGGGAGGATACTTATAATATGCAATTTTTGTGGATTACTTCTCTCGTAAAACATGGATCTATTTCATGAAGAAGGAGGAAGTGTTCAAATGGTTATGTTATTTCAAATCCTTAGTGGAGAATCAAACAAGGAAGAAGATCAAGATATTGAGGACCAACAATGGAACCGAATATGAATCTAAGTTGCACGAAACGGGGAAACGGGTACGAGTTTCCGAAACGAGAAGCGATACGAAACGCGACCTCCCCAAATTTTGGAAACGAGGAAACACGAATATATATATATATATATAGATATTAGGACATTTAAGAAATATGTGCAATCATAAAGCATATATGATACATTCTAATTTATTACATTATGATAAAATTGTCAATTGTCAATGCATAAACTATAAGTCTCTAAATTTACATCACATTTACTCATGAATGATCACAAAATGAAAATAGAAATATCCAAAATCAACCACGAGAAATTTCTAATTTGTTGTCTCGTGCTTGATTGGGAGTCTCCTCCTACATAGTTGAACGACCTTAGTGCTCTTGATTAAATACAAGTTTCATACCCTAGTACCCTACATGCTCTTCATTATTGGGAGTCTCCCCTACATAAAGGGCTTGGTTCTCTTGATTAAATACAAGTTCCATACCCTAGTACATGATAAAATCCAATGGAAATATTGCAATCCCCCTAATCCTGAAATCCTAAAAAACAAATAAGTCTATTAGATTTTGAGTGAGATCTAAAATTCTACTTTCTCCATATGAAATCCAATGAGGGCGAAACCACTCTCAAACATCCTGAGTCATTTCATGGTAATGTTAAAAATTTAAGTAAAAGGATGAAAATGAAAAATAAAGGAGAATATCCTTTTACTTTAAGAATTTAACATTACCATGAACTGCATATCAACACTAGGGAAAAAGTTCACTTTTATAACTTTAGACGGGGATCTAGAAGCAACTAGAAGTCACTAGGATAACCTAAAAATAAATTAGAAAACAAACTAAATTAAAAAAAAACAAGTAAAAAGCTTAAACGTGAGTCATACGGCCCTGAAACGCGTTTCAGGCCGTACTGGCCACGTTTCAGTTTCATGAAATGTGGCAATACAGCCTGAAACGCGTTTCAGGGCCGTACCAAACGCGTTTCAGCGTTTCGTACCCGTTTCCGTACAGAAACGCCCCCTTGCCCTACGTTTCCTGCAACATAGGTTTAAATATTAAAAAAATGAAAAAAATGAATATTTTCGTATCAAACGATTATTTCCCAATTATTTCTAATTATTTTCCGATAATTACGATTTTTTCTGATTTTTTCCTCCCGATAGCAATTAATGCAACATTGCTTAGAACACATCCAATGCTACCAAAAATCAACACTCCCTCTTAGCGATAAATGTGTTCTAGCAATGGAACCTGCTAAAGCATCACATTGTTTTGTAACATCTCCTTCTGCGCTGCTAATGTCTGTCATGCTGTCCACCAACCTCTGCACAAGTGTTGCATTTGTACTGTTGCTGACCCTGCCACTGTTAACATTGCATCCGTACTGCAACTCCCTCTAAATTCTGCATGTGTGTTGTTGCTGGCACTGCCACTGCCAACTGTCCATGCACTGCAAACTGTTGCTGCTACTGAAATGGATTTTCTACCATACCCATCTGCTCTCTAAATTGGGTGAACTTAGCTCTTCCGAGAACCTTTGTGAGTATATCGGCTACCTACTCTCTTGTGGGGACATACTGTAGCTGTACTACCCCGCAGTCTCTGATAAAGTGACATCGGATATCTATTTATTTCGACCGATCATGGAATACTGGATTCTCAAAGAGTTTGATACAACTCTTATTATCACAGTAAACCAGCTGCTACAGGTTGGGCTGCTTTTAGGGTCATTTCCAGCATGTAGGAGGTTGTGTTTTGACTCAATGTCAGCGATTTTCTCACTCCCGAAATTTTCGGGTTTGTCAGCACAAATATCAGGCCAGCATAAAATTTCGCAAGCAGGCTGAGGACTTCATGGGCCTGTCTCTTCAGGTATACAGACCGAGATTTAAGCCTGAAAAGGGTCATTTCAGGTGTGTAGAAGTAGCCTGAGTTACTGCCGTATGCAGTTGTCCAAGAGGTTCTATTTCCTGCGCTGTAGGAGAGAGTCAGAGACTAGATTCCTGTGTATGAGGAAGTTGTAACTGAGGCAGAAAATTAGAGAAACCAGTGACTGTTCTGTAGCTCAAATCCCTGTTCAAGAGGAGTAGTTCAGAGGTTGAAATCTTCACTGGTCAGAGAAATGACTCTGTGAAGTTTTATCAGTCCATTGTTTCAGTGTAAAGAGGACACCTGAAGAGCTACAAAAGGGAAGATATAACTTTTAAGTATGTCTCTTATTGTTATTTTGTTGTAAAAACTTCCCTAAACAAGCAAAATAGAACTCCTCCTTAGAAGACTGGTTTTCCCCAATAGCAACGATTTTCCAGGGTCAAGTTAGACCAAAATTAATCGTGTCACTGTGTGTATTTAATGTGATAGCTTGCTAATATTTCTTATATCAGCTGAACAGAGAAATGGTAGAGGCATCTAGTATGTGTTTCAATTAAATTTGCTTTTTAAAGCTGTTATATCAGATTTCTAGTTTGGAGATTGTGGGAATGAAATATATGCAAAAATCTTGAAACCTGTGTGAGCTGCCAGCACTAAATTTTTCTGCGTGGTATTAGAGCATCCCAAGCTCTAGATCTGAGAAAGGACTCTTCAAATCTGAGGAGAAATCAGTTGATATAATAACCAGCAAGCAAACCTTCTGTAACAAGTCTCTAAACTGTGTATAGCTAGTCAAAAACTACATTCAGATACCCAGAGTTCAGTGGTTGAGAGGGAGGCAGTTGGCTAACTCAGATCTGAATTTATTTTTTGTGTTGGTTGAGAGGGAGGCATATTTGGGGTTTATAGATCTGTATTTTAGTGTTGGTTGAGTGTCATGGCGACTGGTATGAGGGTGGAAGGACAGATTGGCAGGGGCAGAGAATTCTGGCCCCTGGAAGGAGAGGACAATGCTTTTACTGGAGGAAGTTGAAGTGTGGCACATTGTTGAGGCTCCCGTGCAACCACCTACTGATCCAGCTCAATTGGCAAACTTCAACAAGAAGAATGTGAAGGCTAAGAGAATCATTCTCGACACCATCAAAGACCACATATTCCGTCATGTGACGGGGATGAGATATGCCTACCAGGTGTGGGAGTCCTTGGTCCCAGTGCACCAAAGTTCCGATGAGAATAGGAGGATGTTGTTGAAGCAGAAGCTACACAACACTAAGATGACCAAGACCGACAGTTTGACCTCATACCTCACTAGGATATCACAGGTTAAGGATGAGTTGGCTGCCATGGGAGAGGCTATTCCTGAAGACTAGTTGGTCAGGTTTGCACTAGATGGTTTCTCAGAGAAGTGGGATGGTTTCATACATGACATTGTGGCCAGAAAGCACTATCCTGATTGGAGGAGGATGTGAGATGATTTCATCTAGGGGGAGACCAAGAGGAGAGCCAAGGCGAGGAGCCCAAGTGGTGGGGGAGGTGAGGAGAAGAAAGTCAACCTTGCGACTAAGGGAAAGAAGAAGAAGAAAGGGTCCACTAGTGGGGCCAAGCAGCAGAAGGAGGAAGAGAAGTCCGAGAAGGGCATGAGCAAAGTGAGATGCTTTGCTTCTGAGGAGATGGGTCACTATACTTCTAAGTGTCCCAAGAAGAAAGGGAAGAAGAAGGATGTGGCAGCATCAGCCGAGGTGGAGGAGTTTGCCTTGAGGTTTGAGTCAGAGTTTGCATTGATGGTGAGCTTAACCTCTAGTGCTACGTCCACAAGTGTCTGATTCATAGACAGTGGAGTATCTTGCCATATGACTAGAGTGAGGGAGCACTTTACGAGTCTTATAGAGGGGCAAACTCTCAGGTGGTGCTTGGAGATGACACCAGGGTCAAAGTGGCAGGAGTAGGGACAGTATCATTTCAGAGGGAGTAATTATCTCCTCTTAAATTGATGGATGTTCTATATGTACCGAGGCTAAGGAGGAACCTAATATCGATTTCCTGCATTGAGGACAAAAGATATGGTGTGTTGTTCTAGGATGGACATGTGTTGATGTATCCCATGGGATCTAACGTGGCATCGGCTAAAGTGATTGGTGTCTGTGAGGGGAGACTTCATAGGTTTATGTTTTATCCTTCCAGGACTATGATGAGGTCACAAGAGGATGATCGTGTAGAGTAGCAAGCTCTTGGAGAGAGGAGCACACTACGTTTCAGGGTCCACAAGTACAGGTTCATAGAGATCAGGGGGATTACCTGCTTTAGGGATGACAGGTACACAAGCATCAAGATCTGAGTGCAGGTTCACAGAGTGTAGGATCACTACAAGACATAGGGGCATCTTCATCAGAGCCACAAGTGTCAGGGGATGGATATGATGCTCCCACACTTGTGCAGGAGACTTCTTCAAGGATGAGGAAGTCGAGAAGGCTTTATGGTTCTTGTTGATTTATGTCGCATTGGATGTGCTCTTGCATCGAGATTTTGGAGAGAGGCTAAGACACATGCATTCTCCAACACCCGGAAATCGTTTGGGAAAATTCCGCCTAGAGATTGTTTAATTAAAATAATTAACTTTTTTAAATGGCTCCCTAAGTCTAAACATAGGAAATTTGGTTAATTAAAGGGTATTAATTAAATCAAGTGTGAATCTTCTAGAAGAAGACGAGGATCAACTCCCAACGAATCTTAGCCCTTGATTATGTTTTAATCTTGATCATTGGTGCTCCAATAAGAGATTATAAGGAGTTCGATGGGCACTTGGAGGACACATCGAATGAGGGATCAAAGATCGAATTTCTCAAGAGTAGCAGCGTTGAGTTGCTGAAGCAAGATCGAGTAATCTTCTTGCAGTGAGGGGCAGGGATAGTTGTCCAGAGGAGAGTTTTCTAGATCTGAAGAGTACAAAGCAAAGAAGGCTTAGAATAGTTCAAAGAAGTAGTCCAGTGCCACACAGAGGCAGCGCAGAGCTTTAGAAGGAGTTCGAAATCCAGTTGGGAGATTCAAGACCCAGTGCCAAAAGTCGAGGTGTGAGACCAGAGGGCCAAAAGGTTGAATTTCCAAACAACAGGAGATCAACAGAGGAGGTGACGCAAAGTTGCGTAGAATTGATGCAGACACTGTGGAGAGATAGCGTGGGGCAAGCCAGCCAACCCCTGATCATGTCGAATCTCCCGAATCAGTGTGAGATTTTTCTCACTAACTCTTAGCCAGCATTTCTTTGTATCGGATAGCCAGTTTGGGCATCCAATGATTTGTACTCAAATTTACTACTGCATAATAATTAAAACCCTCAACTACTGCACCGGTTTTCCCACATTGGGTCTTTCCAGCGACGTTGTCCAAAAGCAAATGTGTATATGTGTGTTTATTTCTCTCCAGTGCAATGTTCAATTTTCACAATGTTTTATTTTGTGTAGTTTGTGTATGTATTTCAATATTTGTTGTAGAAAACTCCAAGTAACTTGTTCAAGTAAATTAACAAGTAGGAGAAATATTATCAATTTGTTGCAGTAGGAATCGGGTTACCGATTTTTCACATGGTATCAAAGCAAAAATCGTGAACAGAAGAGCTCAGTTGCAAAAGGGAAGAGGGAGTTTGAAATTACTACAGAGGCAGCAATTCAAAATCCTAGAGGCAATGTAGTCCTTAGTCCAAGGAGGTCGAAGTTTTCAGGAGAAATCAATTCTATGAGTGAGTCGACAGAGAAATTCGATTCTCTAGATCGAAGCTTTCTAGAGGCAAATGGGAGCAGCACAGTTTCCTTGCAGAGCAGATCTTCAGCTGGGATGTAGATATTTTACAACAGTTGCTGGCAGAATAGTGTCAGGAGGAGAAAAGAGCACATATTGAGGGAATTCCTTCCTCAGAGAACTTCTAGCCAAGAAGTTTGAATTTTTCTTAACAGAGCAGCTGTAGCTGTGTGCGGTATTTCTTACTCCAGAAGGGAGTGCGAATAGCTGGGCAGTGGCTGCGCAGAGGAGAAGAGGAAGCAATTCGACTTTTTCAAAGAGATGGCTACAGATGGGTAGGATCCATGGAAGAGTAGCAGATTAGATTTAGTTGCTACAAATTTCTCACATGGATCAGTATCCTGGCTACGGGAGCCCAACAAAATCAGTAGTAGGAGGATCATAGTGTCAGTTGCAAAACTAGTTGCAGTGACACAGGCAGTATGAATTGCCTAGTTGTAGTATGCAGGTGCAGTTCCAACCAGGAGATTCCCAGCGCAAAGCTTCGCAGTCCAATTTCTAGTGCAAGAGGACTGTGTGAGTTGCCAAGAGGGAGTAGAGATATTTCCCATAGGGATATTGAGACTCAGAGGGAGTCTAGTTTCAAAGGGTGCAGCCCTATGGAGGCTAGTACTTCTGGATCTAGGGAAATCAGACTCATTATTGCAGTGTTTGCAGTAGCAGTGCAGTGGCAACCGTAGTATGAGTATATCATATTTCACAATGTAGGTAGCCATACCTCCAGGAGAGAGGTGGGGTGATTTGGTTTTGTAGCCCCAAAGAGTTACAGGATGGGCGGGATTCTTGAGGAGGTCCACGTCATGAACCAATACCTTGCGACGGGGACCCATAGTATGTAGTAGCAAGATGGATTAGTGTCAATTGGTGCAATCAGGTGTCAAAGTGACAGATGCAGTAACTAGTAGCAGTCGAATTCTGAGCAGCGCAAAGTAGAGTTTGCAACAGTGCAATAGGCACAGAGCAGAGTCAAAGGCAGTGCAGAGGCTTGGGTGACAACGCAAAGACTAGCAGTAGCCAGAACTCAAACGACAAATGCATCATAATGAACACAATTGGTTCAGTATTTTGGATGCTTTTCCATTGCAGATGTTGCAGTTGCAATAGCAGCAGATGGAGAGAGGGTTGCAGTGCAGATGCAATAGTTGATAGCAGTTCAGCAGGGTCAGCAGCAGATGGAGAGAGGGTTGCAGTATAGATGTAGTAGTTGAAAACAGTGCAGCAGGGTTAGCAGCAGCACAGATGCAGCTCATATCAGAGTTGCGCAGTAGTTGGTGGGTAGTAGAACCAGACATCAGCAACGCAGCAGGAGATGGTGCAGAGATGCAGAGACAAAGTGATGCTTCAGCGGTTTTCAGACTAGAATACATTCCTCGCTAAGAGGGAGTGTTGATTTCGGTAGCATTGGTTGTGCTCTTGCCTCGAGATTTTGTAGAAGGCTAAGACACATGCATTCTCCAATACCCAGAAATCGTTTGGGAAAAACCCACCTAGAGATGGTTTAATTAAAATAATTAACTTTTTTAAATAGCTCCCTAAGTCTAAACATAGGAAATCTAGTTAATTAAAGGGTATTAATTAAATCAGGTGTGAATCTTCTAGAAGAAGACGAGGATCAACTCCTAGTTAATCTTAGCCCTTGATTATGTTTTAATCTTGGTCGTTGGAGCTCCAACGAGATATTATAATGAGGAGTTTGTTGGGCACATGGACACATCGAATGAGAGATCAAGGATCGAATTTCTCAAGAGTAGTAGCGTTGAGTTGCCGGAGTAAGATCGAGTGATCTTCTTGCAATGAGGGGCAAGGATAGTAGCCCAGAGGAGAGTTTTCCAGATCTAGAGAGTGCAAAGCAGAGAAGGCTTATAACAGTTCAGAGGCAGCGCAATGCCACGCAGAGGCAACGCAGAGCTTCAGAGGGAGTTCAAAATCCAACTGAGAGATTCGAGCTCCAATCCCAGAAGTCGGGGTGTGATACCGGAGGGCCAGAAGGTCAAATTTCCAAATAGCAAGAGATCAGCAGAGGAGGTGATGCAAAGCTATGTAGGACTGATGCAGAGACTATGTAGAGACAGCGTTGGGCCAGCCAGCCAGTGCCTGATCAGAGTCAGATCTCCCGAATCACTGTGAGAGTTTTCTCACTAACTCTTAGCCAACATTTCTCTGTATCGAATAGCCAATTAGGGTATCCAATGATTTGTACTCAGATTTACTACTGCATAATAATTAAAACCCTCAGTTTTTGCACCAGTTTTCCCACATTTGGTTTTCCGGGGACATTGTACAAAAACATTTGTGTATATGTGTGTTTATTTCTCTCTAGTGTAGTATTTAGTTTTCAAAGTGTTTGATTTTGTGTAGGTTGCAGTGTATGTATTTCAATATTTGCTATAGAAAACTACAAGTAACTTGTTCAAGTAAATTAACAAGTAGGAGAAATATTATCAGTTTGTTGAAGTAGGAATCGGATAATTGATTTTTCATAGTTCCTTGAAGAAAGCACATGAGTCAATTAGGAAGAGCAAATCACCAGAGAGGTTGGATGATGATGTGGCGAGAGTAAAGGGTGACAAGATGGTACCAACGTGTGAGCATATTCAAATCAAAGATTATTAATGTCAAGGGGGGTTAAAGTATTTTTTATGTGGAGTTGCACCATGTTTTAAATTATTAAATTCACATGTCAAAAAGTGACTTTATGGGTAAAGTCTAGAGTTCACTTTATAATATTAAAGTGACTTATGTTTTATAAGTTACTTTATGGGAAAAGTTACCATGGTGGAAAATAGCATTAAAATTACTAGTAAGCCTTTTTAAAAGAAGGGGACCACATGTATGAGCAATCAAGTGGAGAATTGATCCTAACCATTGATCTAATGGCTTGAGAATAAATCTCAGCCATTAGATCCTAAGGATAGGGTTCCAATCTTTTCTTAAGAGACAAAAAGGAGGGAAAGGGAATTATTGTTATTTTTCATTTTTGGTTTGTTATTTTTCATTCTTCTCAAAGGATTGAGGAGAACGAGAGAGGCCATCAAGATGAGCTCGATTTGGAAGGATTCTAAAGGAAACGAGCTCAAGAAGGCGTAGTGAGGAAACCAGTACGAAAGAATGATTTATGTGTAGACTGTGTACACATGTGTAAGTAGTAATTGTATTATAGAATACAATTTGAATGGTGATTACAATTTTTTGTGGCGAGGTGCCTATATAGCCATTAACTGGCCACGAAGATGAGTAGTTACATCTTTTGACCTATGCCCCTTCATAATTAATGTGACATTCACTAATTTAATTAATTAATTATTATAATGTTATTTATTAATTGATATTTTTTTTATGAATATTTATTCATAACATTGCCACCCACTTAGAGATGTTTTTTCCTCAAAGCATAACAAGAAGGCTTTTCTCTAGTTGAACACATCGCTATGGAATGGCATCTTTACTTTGACTTTGCTTGTGCCTGATGAAGTCCTCATGTGTATTTGTACCATCCTTGAAGTTGGAAGCGTTAACACCATATAATTTATGATGTCATCCTTACTAGTTAAACTCCAAGAACCGTTCGGTTTGTCGTATAGCTTCTTAGTTGTATTAACCATTTTGCGCCTAGAACTAGATCCATTTCTTTGAGTGGTAGGGCAAATAGATCTATTTGTAGCTCTAGTTCTTGTAACTGGATTGCAACCTTATGGCATTGTCTTATCTCTTCCAACTTTTTCCCAGTAGCGACAGACATGGTCAGGTCCTTGATTGGGCATATACAAAAATCAAGTTGTTCAACAAGATCAATGTTTATACAATTGTGAGTACTGCTAGAATCTACAAGTATATTGACATTTCTGCCTCTTATGACACCTTTTAAGCCTTAAGGTTTTAGGGCGTAATCTCCTCATCATGTTTGTTGGTGGTGTAGTAAGCTTAATGTTCTTTCTTTTTGGAGATTGGTTTCTCTTCTTCCGAAGATGTGATGGATCATATTTTGCAGTTGCTTGTTGTTCTTGATCTTTTGAAGAATTGCTATCTTCATCACGGTTTTTCCAGTCATATGAAATTCCAGCTAATGATGGTTCCTCAGGATCTGAATCTTCTTTGTGTGTGACAACGATTTCTTCATCAAGTTTTTGTACTTCAACTTGCCTTCCATTTACTATTTTATAGTAATGTAAGGATGTGTCTTCACATTTGTCCTAGCATCCAGTTTTCTCCACACTTGCAACAATTATTTTTCTTTTTTATCCTTTTCTCTGACTCATTACTTGAAGTGTCTGACTCTTTCTCAACTTCATAAGTATACAATTTCATGTTATCATCAAGTTTTTGTACTTCAACTTGCCTTCCATTTACTATTTTATAGTAATGTAAGGATGTGTCTTCACATTTGTCCTAGCATCCAGTTTTCTCCACACTTGCAACAATTATTTTTCTTTTTTATCCTTTTCTCTGACTCATTACTTGAAGTGTCTGACTCTTTCTCAACTTCATAAGTATACAATTTCATGTTAAGGCATTTGTGTCCTGACATCCATTTGCCTCCACAATACCTACATTTCTTTGACTCTTTTTTACCTGAGTTTTATTGTTGGTCCTCATCTTCCTTGAATGATGACATTTTGAATTTGTATTTTCTTCAATAAGTTTTGTCGCATGTCTAGCTTCTTCGATAGTTTTAGGTTTGTATAATTTCAATTTTGCACGAATATACTCCTTAAGTCCACTTTTATACATTTTAAGCAATTGTTAATCAGTAAATCCTCTGTCTTGTAGCCAATACTTTCCATTCATGGGTGTATTCGCTTACAAACATTTTTTGCTTGAGATCAACAAATTTTTTGTAGGCATCATCTTCTTCTTCATTGTAGAATCTTTTTAACAAGGCATCCACAAAGGTCTTCCAATGATCTTTTCTCCCTTCACTTACAAATTGTTGGATGTGGTCATGATCTTTTCTCATTCTCCTATTGGCGGGTTTGATTCAAAAATGGCTTCCAATTTATTAACCCAAACAATAGCACCTTTATAGTCTTTCCCATCGTATTTTGGGAGCTCCTACTTAATCTGTTGATAGTCCCTTTCTGGAAATTTAGTGTAATTCTTACTACCTTAAAAACATATCACAGGCGGATCAGTAATTTCATACACAATCCCACCTTACAGGTTGGATTCTAGTCCTTGAATAGTTTGGACTTGTTGCACTTAAATTGTCGAAGTTCTAGGGAAGCAGAAGTACCAACTTTTTTCAACAAGGATCAGATCACATATCAGCAGTCTGTGTGTCATAGTCATCTCATTCTGCAAGTTATATATCGTAAATGATCTTAGTAAAGCCTTGAGTCTATGTAACAACCTAGGTAAGCCTATAATTTGATAACGAATTCCATCCTAGGAGATTTTTTAACCTTGTTGATTATCGGTGTTTTTCAACACGGATAATCGAAGGAGTATTTTCCCTCCAGCTTAAACCCCAAACCTAGAGTGAAATTTATTGTCAAATTATTGGGTGACTCCTAGTGTTTTAGTTGAGTCTGATGTAAAAGTGATTTGGGAATAATATTTTATTACAAATCAATTGGGTCACTAGATCATATTGTGTCGTAGATGGGTTATGTGTCTTAAGGGTCTAAACCAAATGTGTATTCCCTCTTTGAGTCTTGTAAATGAAAAATCATATGTATTAGAGAGTTGGAAAAATAATTAAATCCCCTCGTGTAAATTAATTAATTTTTCTAGAAAAATATAATTAAATCCCAAGCCAAAAAAATTAATTAATTAGAGTCAAATTAAATTGTTTTAAGAAAATAAATTCACCAAATGGAAAATTTGTGGGTCTTGAAATAATCAATTTTTAAAGGCCCTCCACCAAGGGAATATTGTATATTTCAAGAAAATTTGGACCATTGGACCTTGGTGATTAAGTCAGTCAAAATTTTGAGGAAATTGACTCAAAATAATTAATTTTAAGCTAAATAAAATGGAATTAAATGATAAATTCGAAAATTCCTCAAAAATAAAAAATCAACAGCCAAGATTAAAAGATCTTGAAGTGTTTATCAACGGCCAAGATTATTTTGACAAAGATCAAAGAAAATAGATGTTATTTTTCCATTTGGAAGATTTATCTATAAATTAGAGTCAGTTGAGTCTAGTCATCTTGATATCTGGCTAGAATTGCAGTTGAAGCATTCTGTAAACTATTGTCCCGCTAGGAACTATTTTTTCTACTATAATAAAAGACTTTGGGGTGCAACTCGAGGTGTTCTTGTCGTTGATCTGTGGTATGTATTGACTAAGGGCTTCCTATGTTGTGTTTTATATTATTATTTTGAGATAATACATAGTGTGTGCAGGTACTCAATTCTACTATAATAAAAGACTTTGGGGTGCAACTCGAGGTGTTCTTGTCGTTGATCTGTGGTATGTATTGACTAAGGGCTTCCTATGTTGTGTTTTATATTATTATTTTGAGATAATACATAGTGTGTGCAAGTACTCAGTGCTTGGTCTCCAAGTTCACAGACTGTGGGCAAGGGTTATTTTGCTTGGATCTCTAGTTTTTACATGGTGGATTTAATCTTCGCTTGGGCTACAATGAGCATTAATTTTTCTTAAGTGTTTTAGCCATTCTTTCAAGGAAAAAATATCATAAAAAATGTTGTCTCAAAATCTCTTTTACAAACCCATGTATATTTTGTAAATCAATTTTATAATTTAAATTACAAACTATTTTTCTAACTTGGGCTGTGGTTTTTTTATTTTTGGGTGTTGTAATTTTATTTTTGCAGTATAGATCAAGGAGTCAAGTGGAAGAAGAGCTAGATCTAGATTCTAGGCCCTTGAGGGTAAGATCTAGTCTCTTGGAATTTTTCGCAAGGTTTCCACAGAAGAATTTTCAGAAAATCAAAGAGCTAAAACATAAAAAAAATTGGAGAAAGGGTTTCCAGCTTTGCAACGCTTCTAGCCACGGTTTTGCCTTCCTAGGCTTCAGCATCAGCCTTTCTCCCCTCATCGTTTTGATTTAGGGCCAAATTTTGTCCTTGCCATGGGGTTTTCAGGCTTTCGCCTCCCTCTTCTCCTCCTCGACCCTCCATCCAGCCTTCTCCTCCTCTTGGCCTCCCCTCTCTCAGCCTCCTTCCCTCTCGGCCCTCCTTCCCTCTCGGCCCTCCTCCCTCAGCGTTCCTCCCTCCTTCGTCCTCCCTCAGCCATCCTCTCCCTCTCTTCCTAAGCCGCAACCCTCTAAGGGCTTGTGGCTCAATTTCCTTGGCCTTAGGGATCTTCTTAGGCCTCTAAGCCCTCCATACCTCCAACGCTAGCCTCATTGGGCATAGTGTTGCCTCTTTGTGGCCTTATTCTTCATCCTCGAGTCCCGATCTATGATCCTAGCCCTTTTATCCGCGCAAATTTGTCTCCCTTAGCTTTGTTCTCCATTTTCTTGGCCTCTTGCCCTAAATTGACCTGAAACCCTAATCTGAAGTTTTAAGGCTAAATACTTGGCAGTTTTGCAAGCTTAAGGTCTCAAAATTCATATTTTTCAAGCGGCAACGTGATCCCAAAATTTTAGCAAATTTCAGTTGCGGGATCTTAAAGCCCTTGTGCCTAGGGTTTGACCTCTAAACCCTTGTTTTACTTCAATTTTATTATAGCAGTCAAATCATTAATCTCTAAGCCCTAAAATCATTTTCATAACTTTTGGCCAGTTAGGCATCTCTAATTTGACCTAAATCTAACATTTTAGCTTGCTGGAACTTACTGCATAACTGTAAAATTCAAGTGTGAAATATTTCTGAAGCATATACTTAACAAGGATCTAAAAATTTTGAAATTTCAATCTCCAACAAAATTTTACTATGTTTGGAAATATTAGCATTTGTCTTAAATATTTCTAGCTTGTTGATCTGTCATTGTTTCACTGCTGTAATAATAATATCAGTCCTGAAATTCGTTGAATCACACTTCCTAAAAGCCGTAAAAAATTGAAATTTTTTAGTTCTAGTGCATTTTTACTATTTTTGGGCATACTGACCATCTATTTTTGGCATCGCTTGTTGATCTGTGGTTGTTTACTGTTGTAAACTAAACAATCATATCAGAAATATCACTTAATACATCATCATAAAGTGGGCTAAACAAGTTAATTTATATTTGTTGGCCATTGAAAATTTTTATGATTTATGTGTAAAGCAAATTTCATAATTTGAAGTGGTTTCATGACTGCTCTTATAACATTGATAAAGTCTGAATTTTCTGAACTTTTACTGCTGATATAAATTGTCATATATTTGAAATTGGCTTATCTCATCTCCGCACTCAGAATCTGACATTGATCTTGGTGATTGACATAATATCTTGTGTTGATAATCATTGTTGGATAAGTCGGTTACTTAAGAATTACACTTGTATCTCTTAGCACTCGTCTTGTTTAAGATTGTACCACAGCATTGTTAAGTACTCTTGCATTAAGACAAATTTCACGCAAGTACTTAAGTAACTTGAGCAATCTTAACTCAAGATAATCTCACTTGTAATCTCTTGCATAAGCATACTAGATTTAATTTTCATTAATAATTTATCTCCTACATAAGCTAGTTTGATAGAGATATAGGGCAACCCTTCCCACTTAGCTTGAGGGTTCTCGGCAACTCTTCGGTGCTTAACACGGTGACCTTGCTTAATCCGGGCAACAACAAGATTGTTAGCATGTCCACCTTCTCCATTTATTGATTAGGTCGCTTGTTATGGTCATCAAGCCTTTTGGTAGTTTCTTCAAACTTGTAGTCTCTTTGTAATATTTTTTTCATCATTAATGTTAACTTCTTTTGGCCCTCATTAAATTTTGTCTACGATTTTTCTAAATTGCCAAGACAATATCGCACGCCATTGATGTCGTCTCTACAATGGTAATCTCGGCGTGTAGTTCTTCACTATTCACAATTTTTCCCTTTTTCCTTGCGGAACTAATTTTTTTTCCTAAGTAAATAATATTTTTTTTGTTTAATTAAATATATTTTTTAAATAATAATAATAATAATATACATTTCTTTTATAAAATAATTAACTAATAATAAATTATTTATATAACTTATTATAATGAAATAATAAATTATATAACATTACTATTATGTAATTAATTATATTTCACTCACGAGTCACAATGTTTGACAACTCCACAATGATACAAGACGGTCGAGAACAAAGTGCATCGAAGGACGGGTTAAACACTGGCAGTCAAGAGACATGAGAACATTGGATAGCAGCATCAACGACAAATAGGAAGAAGGTTTGGGGAGATACAACAATATGAGCAGAAAATGGCATCGATGGTCGGGAGAACATAACGACTAAGGAATACTAGGGTTGCGGTGGTGATAATTATGTGCTCGACAGCTGGCGGAGAGGTGGTCAAATGGAACAAAGAGGGGTCGACAAAGGAAACAAGAGCAGACCGGTAATCGAGGATCGAGTGCTCTGATACCACTGTAGCGAGGAAACCAGTATGCAAGAATGAATTATGTGTAGATTGTGTATGTATGTGTAAGTAGTAATTGTATTATAGAATAAAATCTAAATGGTGATTACAACTCTTTGTGGCAGTGTGGCTATATAGCCATTGATTGGCCAGGAAAATGAGTGGTCACATCTTTTGACCTATAACCCTTCATTATTAATGGAACATTAATTAATTAATTAATTAATTATTATTAATATTATTAGTTTAATGTTATTTATTAATTGATATTATTTTATGAATATTTTATTTATAATAGAATGTTAGAGGTTAGCAGCCTAATGGAAAGAGGAGAACGACTGAGAAGAGCAAAGAAGCAGCTCAAGCTAGCCAAGAGAAAGGAGGAGGCTTGAAGAGAAATACTATAGCAGAAACAAGGAGCCATGCCTACAACAGTTTGACCTTCCTACAAGGGTTGAGTTTAAGTCTAGAAGGGGAACTCGAATATCTAGAAAAAGTGCAGAGAAACAAGCTGCTACAGTTTGGGCTTCTTTTAGGGTCATTTCCAGCATGTAGGAGGTTGTGTATTGACCCACTATCAGCGATTTACTCACTCCCGAAATTTTTGGGTTTGTTAGCACAAAAATAGGGCCAAAATAAAATTTGGGGAGCAGACTGAGACTTCACGGGCCTATCTCTTCATGTATACAAACCGAGATTTAAGTATGAAGAGAGTCATTCCAGGTGTGTAGAAGTAGCCTGAGTCACTTCCATCTGTACTTATCCAAGAGGTTCTATTTCCTGTGTTGTAGGAGACAATGAGAGGTTAGCTTCCTGTGTATGAGGAAGTTGTAACTGAAGCAGAAAGTTAGAGAAACCAATGACTGTTCTATAGCTCAAAACCCTGTGCAAGAGGAGAAATTCATAGCAAGGTTACTTGGGAGCGGGAGCGAAAACAAGGAATGGGAGCAGGAGCGACATTTTCAAAAGCTCCTGGTTTAGGAGCAATTCCGAGAGCGTTCTTTTATATAATATATATTTTTCATATTTTTTTATTTTGATGCATATATTCAACAAAAGGCATGTTAGAAGAGAATAGATTATAAAACATAAAAACGATAGATTGAACATATACAACAATCATTAGAAGTTATAATCTTCATAACCATGTCCACAAGTTATAACATACCACATATTGGAGTCCATGATTCAAATCTAAAGTTTCAAGCTTTCAAAATTCAATATATAACATTTATCATCATTGATCACCAAAGTTGTATTTGTAAGCTAAGTGTAACCATTACAACAAATAATATCTAACATGAAATGAAATGTTATAAAATGAAATGAAATGAAACAACTTTCAACTTTCATGAAGCATCATATTCATAATTCATTACAATGAGTTATAATTGCCAACTTCAAACTTCAAACTTAAATTGTCATATATTGTTTACAAAAAATATCATAATAAATATGAAAGAGTCAATAGTTATAAAAACTACTAGAAACTAGAAAAGACAAGTAAATCTATTATCTGTTGCTAATACTTGGGCCTCTTGCCGCCACGAGAAATGTATAATTTTTTAGTCTTGTTAGAAAATCAAGATCTTTGTCATTAATATCACCCTCTAAGCATTAATATCTAGAGGTATCTTTGTCATTACCTCTGGATCTGTATAGGGGTCTTTGTCATTAATATCACCCTCTAAGCATTAATATAAGATAGAAAAAGTATAACATGTCAAGTTAAGATTTTGTTTGAGTGATGCATACATTTTTAGGAGGGTCATGATAGAAGAGTTCGACAACCAATGTCACTAACATCAAGGTACATAGAGGGATTGGTGCTTTTGATTAAATATGAGTTCCATACCCTAATACATAACAAAATCCAATGGAAACATTGCAATCCCCACAATCCTGAAATCCTGAAAAATTGATAAGTCTGTTGGATTTTGAATGAAATCTAAAATTCTACTGTTTCCATATGAAATCCAATGAGGTCTGAACCACTCTCAAATATCTTATGTCATTTCATGGTAATGTTAAAAATTTAAGTAAAAGTGACCCTTTTACTTTAAGAATTTAACATTACAATGAATCGCATATCAAT
The DNA here is from genome assembly GCA_000404065.3 of Pinus taeda. NCBI lineage: Eukaryota > Viridiplantae > Streptophyta > Pinopsida > Pinales > Pinaceae > Pinus > Pinus taeda. The sequence continues at coordinate 124,740 of APFE030049477.1, read as the reverse complement.
ACTAGGGCCATAGGCTTGATCATTAGACTACCCCACTCAAAACTTATTTGTTTCTTTGAAAAAAAATTGCATTTGGAATATTACTGCAACAACAAAAAATTGCAAAAAGACTAAATGCTCCCGAAAAACCAGGGAGGGTTTTTTTGCCGATAGTGCGCTTCCGACTAGCTCCTGGGGCGTGAATTGGGAGCGAGGTTGCGCGGGGGAGGGGGGTGGAGCGCTCCCCCACAACCCTGATTCAGAGGTTGAAATCTTTACTGGATAGAGATATGACTATGTGAAGTTTTATCTGATCCATTGCTTCAGTGTAAAGAGCACACCTGAAGAGCTACAAAAGGGAAGAGATAAGTATATCTCTTATTGTCATTTTGTTGTAAAAATTTCCCTAAACAAGCAAAATAAAACTCCTTAGAAGATTGGTTTTCTCCAACAGTGGGGTTTTTCCAGGGTCGAGTTAGACCAAAAATTAATTGCATCATTGTATGTATTAAATGTGTGTAAGCTTGTTAATATACTATATTTCTTATATCAGCTGAACAGAGAAATGGTAGAGGTGGCTAGTATGTGTTTCAATTAAATTTGCATTTTAAAATTGTTATATCAAATTTCGAGTTTGGAGACTGGGAATGAAATACAAGCAAAAATCTTGAAACCTGTGTGAGCTGCCAACGCTACATTTTTCTACAGCATGAGGTAGTGCATTAGGGTTAGGAAGCCCTAAAACAAAAAGGAAAATTCAAGCGGATGGCCCTAGCCAAAAGAACAGATTTGTGGGTTCTATATATCATTTACTCACCCTAAAACCAGTAAAGCACTAAACCTTAATTTAGGATATATCAAGTACAAATCTATAAATAATGGAGAGTTATCATTTGCCAAAGGGTGTGGAGTGTGTGAAGAAGAGAAAGGGGAATTTGTTGAAGATCTAGTTTAAGTGAAGAAGTACAAGGGCACTTTCAAGTTAGGGTTTACCATCTTTCTTTGTATTTTCATGGGTCAGTTTGAAAAGTTCCTGTGACATTGGTCAATTGACAAATATTGTAGGTAGAAGAGTAATACTCTAGTCTTCCATCAAAGATAAGGATGCTAACAGTACCACCTATGATTCTCATCAGATAAGGGCATTCAATAACCACAATGTGCCATATAGTAAGCAACATGTTTGTTGGCACTGGCCTAGTGACAATTACTAATAGGCAAAATACTAACACTTAATTTTTCCATCAAAGATAATGGTGTTGATTAGATAATGATAAGGGTGTTGATTAGATAATGCATTGTATAGTAAAACTTAAGTCTTCCATCCAAGATAAGAGTTGTAAGTGAAACACTAACATAATCCCTTTTAGTTTGTAGGGTTGGAAATAGGAGCCAATTTTATCACAATTCATTTTCAAAGACATAATAGCCCAACCTGTGCTCCAACAATGTTCCACAGGGACGCGTCCCCCATCATGGGGGGCGTGACCCCGATGTTTGCCACACTTCGGGGATAGGGGGTGCCTGGAGAAACATTTTCCCATGTCCCTCTTTAGGGGAAGACTCTAGGAAACGCATAGGAAAATGTTTCCATAGTGTGGGGTGTTGAAGAATCTAGGGCATCTGGGTTATAGTGAGATTCTCCTGACGATGATAAACTATTTGTGAAGTTCTTTTACTTTTCTTATTAGCACAATATTCTCTTATCATTATTAGTGTGTGTTCTATTACTTCATCAAACAGTTACCAAAACAAAAGGAGACAAAAACACAAGATGTTGGCTCTCAACCAAGGAAAATCCTCTCTTCTAGAGAGGAAAACCCCTTCTGCAAATTTCTCTTATTGAAGCTTTAATTGACAAATTTGAAACCCTAGACACTTGAAAAGTCGATCCTCCAAGCACAAGACACAGTCTCTCTTTCTTCGTCCTTCAAATGATGCCTTCTTCTGGGTTGCACCCTAATCACTTCCTTCACACTTCTTCCGACAACTGGCAGCGCTTTTTCTGGCAACTGCAAAAACCCTACGCCTCCTTAGAGAACTCTTCTATGGTGTCCTTCTACCTTGTTTGGCAATTCTCCTTCTCCTTGATACTTAGGCTAGAGAATGAGGCCTTTATTGAGGTATGTCCTTGAGGTTATAGGTTGATCCTCTTAACCCTTATTGCTTCTATGAGTTCTTTGCACGTGTGGCTAATCTAGGGCCTGAAATAAACCCTTTCACTTGCTCCTTTCCTTCGCTAGGTGTGGGACCTCCTTTGCTTGAGATGGAGGCCTATTTGAAGCCTCTTTCCGACCCAATTGAAACTTCTTGTAGAGCTGCAATTCCTGACTTGTTGCAGCGGCAGAATGTCCTCTCTTACCTTTGCACGTGTGACAGACAAGAGCCCTAAAACAGTCCCTAAAACTCGGATTTCTTTCTTCTCTTTTTCGCTGCCCTAGAAGCACTTCCATGCTCCTTTACGTACCTCTTTTTCGTCCTCTCTTCTTTGCTGATTTCAGAGATGAGTATTGATGTGTTTGTGAGGTCGAACTGCCCTATATATAGGAGTTTGTCCCTCCTTTTAAGCCGACTTGATCAACTGGTGAGGTCAACTTGACATTTGTGCATAAAAATTCATCTCTTGAGCAGACTTGAAGAGGATACTTGTCTTTGCTTTGGAGGATCACTCTAAACATATTTCTTTGACTCTAATACATATTTTTACATAGTGCAACATGCCCACATGGGTCTTCAATAATTACAATGACTCTTTGACTTTCCTAGAAGCACTTAAACATGTGCTTGACCTATTGAATGGACAAGAAATCCATTCTTGATAATGACAAAAATAATAATTCTTTTCTTTTACAAGTACAAAGATCAAAATTACATTTATGAAGACCGAACCTAGTTACACTTTCTTCAACATAGTGGGGGGCATGGCCCCAATGTTTGTCACACTTCAGGATGGGGGGGGGGTGCCTGGAGAAACATTTTCCCATGTCCCTCTTTAGGGGAAGACTCTAGGAAACGCATAGGAAAATGTTTCCATAGTGTGGGGGACGTGTTTCCCCAAAAGGGGGACATTTTGCCTGCCCCCTCCCCCAAAAGGGGGGCACCTTGGCACTGCCCCCTCAAATTTTTGGTCTAAGAACACATAAAGATAGAATAAAAATAAGGGATAGAGGTTTGAGGAGTCTAGGAACCTTGTAATTAGCAATAACTAAAAGGATAGAAAAGGTAAGATAAAGGAGAATGACACTTTTATTACTTAAATTGTTAACATTACTATTAATTGGTTCACGATGTTTGATAGTAGTTCCAACCTTATCAGACTTCATATGGAGAAAGTAGAATTTCCTATCCCATTCAAAATTCAGCAAACTAAACAATTTTCAAGATTTCAGGAATGGCAAGATTATAGCATTTCAATTGGATTTCATAATTATGAATTTGCATGGCATGAATAGTTTGTTGAAAATGGTTGTTATTGATGTAAAAGGTTGTCCAAACGAAAGAGAAAGTTACATTGTCAAATAACATATTTGGAGACCTTTCCAACGATATATGGCAAGCCTTCTGGAAATATTGATTTTGGATTTTTGATGCCCCATTTAGATACCCTATCTTTGAATGCATTTTTATGTCAGTTACCTAGCTCAAATGGGAGCATAATATATCTGGTTGGAAAGCTTATTCTAAGACCTTTCCAATGGTATGTAGCACTCCCTCTAACTCCTCACAGTTGAGGAGAAATGATTTTTTGAATATTCATTATACATTCTACCAGTTGCACGAGTCAACCAAGCTAGTGGACAAGTTGACTCGGCCAATGGACAAGTCGGCCTAGTTTAGACCCCAAATGAACTATAAATAGAAGTGCGGAGGAGCATTTATTGCCACTGGATCAAGCCAATTCGAGTTTTTCTAAGCAAGCAAAGGAGCAATTATGAGGTTCATATCTCATGAACCAAGTGAAGTGAAGCAAAGTTGGAGAGGGTTTATGTGGAAAGGATCCTTGGCACATTTCTGGAAGGGTTTTTGGCACTCTTTCGGAAGGTTTTTGGTCCTCGTTAGAAGGCAAGTTGCAAAGTCATTCTAGAGGCCAAGTTTCATCCTTGTTGAAGGTGAGTTTTAGCCCTGTTGAAGGTCGAACTTTAGGCTTATTGAGATCGAGTTTCAAGTTTGTTTGAGGGTTGAATTTTGGTAATTGAAGACCAATTTCAGCCCTAGTTTTGAGGGCCAAGTTCTATGCATTGAAGGCCAAGTCCATGTTTGGTTTGAAGGTTGGTTTCTAGTGTTTTGAAGACAAAGTTTAAGTTTGCTTTATGGCTGAAGTTGGAATCTTGTTATAGACCAAGTTCTGGTCTGATTATTGAGGTGACCAAGTTTTGTTGAATTTTTGTGGGGATCTTTAGATACCGTGTTTGGTTGGCTAAGGCAATGTTAAGGGAGTTATTAGTTGAAGACTTGTAGTTGTGATGATAAGGTGATGATAGAACCAAGCCCTATTGTGGACAGAGGTGCAGTAAGAATAAGGCTATCGTGGACAATTTTTGTGGTAGGCCTGTGGGTTGTGTTACCCCTCAAACTAGCAGGGAACCTAAGGGGGATCCCTATAGGGCAAATGCTAGACGAATGACAACAAATGGAGACCTAGCCCACTGTCACCTCAGCTAAGGCTCCCTTCTATTTACGGACTTTCACCTATGGGAGGAGACCCGAAATATTATGGAGTCATCGATGAAGGATAAGTCAATGAATGGATGTGGAGTGACCCAAATGATTCCCTTTCCAAAAGAGGTTGAAGGATAGATCTTGCTTTCTTTCTAAGCAAGGTACAATAACTTCTAGTAGAGGAATGAGAGGATTTGAGGGGTAGGTTTAGGGGATATGATTCGTGAAAGAGTTTCACAATCCCTAAAATCCTTGTTGAAATTGGTATCTCGGATGGTTCTTGAAGAATTGTCTTTTCAAAGGAACGGGACCACACGGGACAAAATGGACCCAATCTACTGTATGAGAAAAGAGTATAGCAACCAATGATGTTCTTCCCCTAGACAAAGTGGCGAAAAGGATCAAAGAAAGAATTTTCACTTAAAGGTGTTGATTTGATCCTATGACATACTAGCCTTGGGGATGTCAAGGCAAAGTTTGATCCTGGAGCTAAGGCCTGGATTTTCTCACCACTCCACTGTCAGAATGGCTTTAAAATTAGAGGAGACCTTGAGGAAACACCAGTGCAAGTGACCCTAGGAGATCGAACTTTTTGAAGGGCTAGCTTATAGAGAAATTGATGCCCTACGTGCCCCAACTTGGTTAGACCTAGGAGAAGGTGAAAGGATATGATTTTTGGTGACCACTTCTTGGTAGATCAGTACCTTAGTCTTGGGAGAATGGTGACTATGATGAATATGAGTGAGGATTCTTGGTTCCTAGTAAAGGAGACCTCAAGACCACTTCGTTAGCCTTCTAGATTAAGGAGAAGCAAAATTGCATCTTTTATACTTCGATGTGCAAAGGAGATGGCTTATCAAGATCAATTCTTTGATAGAATTACCCCTAGGAGATTTTGTTCATATTACATGGCCCATACGTTAAGAGATGTTATAATAGAGACAAAACTTTAACCAACAAATGCATGCAGCAATCAGCCCTAGAAATAGTGAAAACCCCAATCCAATATATATGACAAAGTAAAACAAGAATAACATTAAAAGTGTGTGCTTACATGTAACAGAGTATATCCAACCTTCCACAATTGACAAAAGAGAAGCTCCAAGATAAGATAGACCAATATCCACACATCAAAATTCATTCATAAAGGTCCAATTCATCCACTAGAAAAAGTGTGAAATTCTCAAGAGAGATAAGAGATACAATCCAAATTGATGATGAGCAAATGAGCTCATCTCACTTGTATTTATAAAAAATTTAGAAGTTCGAATTCGCCTCCTTGGCCTATATCAGCCCCAAAAATAAAATAATGTTCTAATAATCTAACTTTTGGTGACAAGCCCACCAAAATAGCTCATAAATGAAAGAATGATCAAGAGGTCAAATAATAAGCTATGCGTGTCATAGGGCCCTCTAAGAGGCCTAATGAGGTCCATGGGTGCCATAATGAAGAATACGATCCTCAAAAGCAGTGGACAAGGCATTGGCCCCTTGTAATAACCTATGGTGCTCCAAATGAGATGTGGGGGCACACAAGTGTCCTCATGGGTCTCCAAAAAAATCGAAGATGCCTGTAGATCGCCTGAAGGGCTAGGATGATGGTATAGGTGTTGATTTGTGTAGCTTGGGAGGTGCTCCAAGCCCTAGGGTCCAAGGTTTGGAGGGCAAAGCACCACAAGGGCGGCTTGTGGGCTTGGAACCCAACTATGGGATTTTGCACCCATCAGGATTTGGGTGAAAACTAAGATGAATTTGAGCCTGGGAAATTTTGAGGTGATAGAGCTTGGCAAGCCGATTCCAACGCTCCAAAGATCACTCAAATCAGAGCTCTAGAAGTGAAGTTATGAAATTTTGAAATTGACTAGTAATTATTGGTTTTCAAGTCATGTAGGCTTGATGTAAAATTCGTTCAATAGATGGGTCTCTTCATGAATTCGTGGAGTCATTTTGTATATAAATATGAGGTGTATTGGAGTCATTTAGGCATCCATATTGTGCAACACATATACATCAAAGACAAACTCGTGGGAGAGAGAATACTCTGATTAAAGAGACAACGTGGAGGTTAGGGTTGTTTCTAAGGGTCTGTTTGGAGGTCGAGTTTGTTGGAAGGGAGGCCGAGGTAGCTCCCTAAAGCGCTGAGGTAGAGGTAAGTGTTTTCGGGTCTATTTGAGGTCTTGTTTTAGGGGCAAATCTTCATCACCTTGTTGGTCGTAAGCTCCAGATTTATTGTGGGTTAGGCCACATTTAATGAAGGTTGTTTGAGGGTTGTTCAGGGGTTGGTTAGTGGTTGTTGGAGCCTGCAAAATATGCCCTAACCAGTGACAGTCAAAGGCAGCATGAGAACAACAGACTTGGAGAAGAAATTGACTTGTGTTGGGTCAAAGTATTGACCAGAATTGCATCGTGGTTGCAGTGACCTGTTGATTCCATGTGGATGACATTCTGTGGTGGTGAAATGTTTTCCTAGGAGCATAATTGACAGTGACGTGATTGGGTACCGTTGATCTTATTGGAGGGCAGTGTGTTGGGTACCTAAAGTAGCCCTAGAGAAGCAGACAAGAAGGACATTGTTGGTGCGTGATTGGGTGAAGGATTGCAGCCTTATGAGTAGCTCTTTGATGGACGAAAGAGGCTACTAGAATGCAGATTGGAGCTCATGTATTGGCTAGCCTAGAGAGCGATTTGATGAGCCCATGTACATGCAGCAAAAGTGACTTGCAACATTGTTAGGAGGCAACCCTCTTGGAGTCTCAATGTGTAGTGGCCTTGATGGACTAAGGCACTACTAATGAGCAATATGGGAGCGGAGGACGAACAGGACAAGATATAACATCGAAGTTGCGCAACAAAGTTTGTCATTGTATCTTGTATACCATAGACTATTGCATTATTCAGATTTGGTTTAGTATAACAAAGATTGGGACTGTACATCTTGTACAATTTTGTTAAAAATCGTGTATATTTGTGCATATGTGATTTACCGTTTTATATTTCTGTTGTGCAAAGTAGTTTATGGTTGAGATTCTTGGTTTGGTAGCATCAGTGATTTTAAGACTCTAACCTAGACCCAAGGTCGTCGACATTCAACAGTAGTTGGTGCCACATCATCGTGCAAGTCCTGGATCACCTGCCAAGTGTATGGTGCAAGTCTGGGGCCAGCTGGGCATGATGGATCAAGTGCATCTTCCTCGTCCAATAAGTGAACCACGAACAATCTCTGAATGGTTGTGGGATCCATGGAGTGCAATCTATTGTTGTGGAGGCCCATGGCTCTCAACGCACACCCTACATGTGTCAACGTAGCATTCTGGAGGATTAGGACACCATACACGAAGACCAAACCCAAGATGGAAACCATATGTAATCCTGCATAAGATCCAATGCGTCCCCTGGCTTTCCAGTAAAACAAGTCATTAGAGAAATCGAGTAAATAAGCTTACAAGTCATGGGCCACAGGTGGGGACTTCATAATGGCCTACCCTTCCATAATGGGCTTCGAAATGTGCCAATGTCTCCTAAACTCCAAATGGGGTTAACCAATAAACCTATTAGGTTGTTTCTACTTCTAAATGGGATAATATAGTCAAGGTACATCCTTCAAAACGTGGTGGCATGTGACAGACAGGTGAATAAAGTAGGGGATGAGAAGGGGAAGCCCTAGGTCACACACTGGGCTACAAGGGTAGGTAATAAGAGGGAAGCCCACACTTGGGTTTATAATGTATAGGAGGGAGCAATCATGGTACATATAGTGCCCTGGCTTTGATTTTTCCACCCTTCTTTATATGCCTTTTGCATTTTTATGATTTTCTTCAATTAACCGCTAGGGGCTCAAGGGGGTAAGAGCATGATGTATAAGATATAGAAGTGAATAACCCCTTTTTAAGATAGGGCGATTCATTGCCCACTAGGAGTTGGGACAATCATGGGTTCCCATATGATGAAAGAGGCTCATAAAACTTATAGGAACCAAGGTGATGGCCATGATGATGGGGTAGAACTCATGTATTAGCTTTTGCCCATGTGCTAAATGTGTTTGTCTCGGCCATCTTTTGTATTCTGTGGTACATTTTCCTATTGAATGTGGCCAAATATGCTTTTACCTTTCTTTTTAGCTACATCAACCTCCAGGCTTCATTCCAAGCAATGACCCAAGGTGTGGACAAGGGGACGGGGCAAGCTAACCCTATGTGGGCCCAGTGGAGGAATGTGGACCCAGGTGGGGAAAATGATGAATGGGGTAGTAATGAGTGGAAAGAGGGTAATCTAAGCAAATAAGGGAGCGGAACCACGCAACCAAAATCGGGGTTTCCCATGAAATACCATCCCTAGAGCTAAATGGTCAATAAAAGAGATCCCACTGGACTAGAATCCAAGGTTAATACCCAAAAAGAGTCTTAGGGGACAAGAGCACAGACGTAAGCCATTCTTTCCGTCGAATCCCCCCAATTAATCCATGCCCAGAAGTGTCCATGACAAGCAAACTACAATACTCAATTACCAAATGACAAGGCATACCTTTAGGTTCGGGGGGGCACCTTCAAACATACGGTCATGGAAAATGGGCGAGGGACCACATGGCTGGCTCAAGCAGCAGAGAAATGGCAAAATGAGCTAGCTAGTGGCTGCCAGCTGAGGACCATCTTGGAGAAAAAGAAAATCTCCTAGGGATATCACCCACAAAATGGTTGGTAACAGGCTACACAAGGTGAGTGTTTAGTGCAAAGGTTGATAGGTCGTAGGGAGCAAACCTTCAAGGTTGTAAACACTTGTATGATTCCAAGTTTGTTGAAAAGCCTTATATAATAGAAAGAAATCTATAGCATTAAGTAAAAGCTTCCAAGTCGAAAGACCTTCTCTTTGAACATATAATAAACCTAAATAGTGGCAGTTGAACAGTGAATAGCAAGAGTTGAGGAAGTTAAAGTGCCAAGTGGGAAAACCTATTTTTGATCAAATACAAAGAATTGACGTGTGGAAAATCATGTTTAAAGATTCAATTCAAGAATCCTTGTTGAAGAGCAGAAAGTTAAGGTGTATAGGTCAAGTGGTTATGATCAATCTTGAAGGAAAGATCCTTAGGGTCGCATGGTTAGATGACAACTCACCGAAGAATTGTTGAGGACCAAAGGTTATTGATGACAGATCCAAAGAACAACTTGAAGACGTTTGTTGGTGCCTGCAATTTGTTGATTTGGTGCCCAACTGGGTGGGGGGGAATTGGTGTCTCCTGTAAGTTGGTGCCTACATTTGTTGAGTCGGTGTTAGGATAGAGGAATGAAATATCTTGTAGGTTGTTGCCTACGAAGGTTGTAAGTTGGTGCTTACATTGTACGAGGATGCATATAAAATATTTACAAAGAAAAGTTGTATAAGTGTTTCCTACGTAATGATCTACATTTCATGATTTATGTGCATCAAATGTTTTAAAAGATAAAAATAGTTAAAAATAATGAAATACTGATTCACCCTCCTCTCAGTGTTTCAAACATTGTTATTGTTGGGATTCTATCACTATTATTTTTATATTTTACAATTTGAGACATGGACCGCTATATTAGTGACTCCAACGTCCCCCCATCCCCCTTGAATATTCTTAAAATTTGGAGGTGCTCCCACACATCCCCCTTGTGCATCTCTCCGCTCCCATGCTCCCCCATCCCAGAAACTTAGTAGAACATAATTCTCCAATGAATGTCCATGATGTTGATAATGCTATACCTTAACAAGCTATGGTCTAAGTCACCTGACATTAAAACATAGGGACATGGGACATGAAAATACATACATGCATATATCTTAATTTTACAAAAATACAATATAGACGTAAAGATGTAAATTGTCTGAACGTTTAGAGAATAGAACTACAATGCATAAAACACAAGAATACACCATAGATCCTACATATAGAACCATGAATTGTAGCTTTTCATTAATCGCCATCGAAACATATCATACAAATAGATGATTGATGGAATTGCAAATGGAAAATACTAAAAAGGATAGAAGAATCTCAAGCTTCTCTGCCTCCTCCAACACATCCAGTCCAGGTGGTGCATCAGTGGGTGTGGTGGATCACCATCATCAAAAGTGACTAGCTCTAGGACTTAAGATCCAGTAATGGTACTTTGAAAATAATTGACCAATGCTAACACACAGGGCATTAGCCATTGGCCAATGTTGGGACTCATGTGACCTCTGAGTGTCGGAAAAGCATGAGACAAGTGTCCCCTGGATATCCAACACTTAGGTCCCAAGAGTATAGGTGTCAGCCACAGAGATACAGAACACATAGCCAAAAAGGAGTGTTCTGTTTCAGAGGTCATGGTTAACCGATTTCCATGGAAGATGAAATGCTGCAGCGTTTTCACATTTACCATTGATAAGGTATTGAGTCATAAAAAATCAGCATGACTTTGCTAATCTGATTAAGAAGAAAAAGCCATTCTTATGCTGGAGCATACCACCATCTAAATTAAGAGAATAGTAACCTCCGACTCAAAATCAATACATGACAAGTTAATGTGGGAAAAAGAAAACTATCCATACAAAATAAAACATAGATTTTAGAACATATGGTATCACATGATGTTCAATACAAACATGACTTGTAGTCTATGTCCATTCATGAAAGCTTATAGAGTCATACAAATTATGAGAGCACACACCTGATTAAGCAATGAACATCTTTCAGAAAACAGCATTGCAAGCAAAGGTATACTTTCCCCAGGTGCAGCACGTGCAATCAGAGCAAATGAACTTAATCGCTCATCTCTTGCTGGATGGAAAGCACAATATAAGGTTGAAAGATGAAAGAAAAATGAGGATATCGCAAACAAGAAAATGGATAGTAAAATTTTCCAGAGAGAAACAACGGACATCTCAAATTTGTAGAGAAACATATAGCTTGAAATGCACCATCATCTATCAAGGTAAAGTGACATAGGATATACAATAATCAATGTATATAAAGTGCAATCGAATGCATTGATTATTTAAGCACAACTTTAGGCCTAATACATGTACCTGCAATAGCAGCCTGAAACTGTTCATTAGAATCTCCTTCATCATAAGCAGATGTTGCAGCGGCTGCATAAATACAAAAAGCAACAGCCAAGACATCAAAATATATTCGTGATAAATCAGCGATTAGAAAAGAAAAATCTAATGCAATTAAAAAAAATCATTATAGTTGACTAATGTCATTGATGTAGTGCATGTTACCTCTTAGCTCAGTCTCTACTATTGTTTTGAATACTAAAGCTGCTGCACTCGCTCCTAGAGCTGAAGGTGGCGGTTTCTTACTAAGTTCTGCTGGCTGTAGGTAAATAACATGATTCCTATGAGATTAAAATTTAAATTTCAAATTAAAAGAAAAAGGTGAAACCTCACACAAATAGCCACTAGCATGGATACACAATATACTTCTGTAAATTATGAATAAAAACTCACAGATATATTATATTTATATAAATAATAGACTATTACAAATGAAACTTAATACTGAGGGTACATGCTTACTTGCAGAAAAACAGTCCATGTGTCTAATAAAATGTCCAGAGCTTCTTGACTCCATGTCTCCTCATCCTCATGATCCCCAACATTAGCTTTTATAACTTCACAAGTCAAGGAGGATAATAAACTGAGTGTACTCAATTGCCTGTGGAAAAAACCAAAGACGAATCAGAATATAAGCTTAAAGGAAATAACAACAATAAAATTATTAATATCAATACCTCTAAAAACTACATCCATTTAATTTGAAAAGCACAGAAAAATATTAATGTAGAACAATGGCCAAGTATAAGCCTCAAGATCAAAAGAATGGAGTCGATATACAGTGTACACACCTTGAGTAACCTTTGAGGAGCTGATCAAATACAGTGGGAGCAGTCAAACTTGCTACCGAAAACAATGCACGGCAGCCATCAATCAACTCACTGCATGATGGATGGCATAACAGTGGGTTAAAAAACACAATAAAGAAAATATCAGAAAAAAGCATACCCACAGGCACGCAGACATTGTCCATTCATCACCTCTCACTTTTCCCAGACTTAATAGTTGATATCACAGCATCCACAGGATCAATCCATGCTACGATTCCAGCAAGCATTCGCTGAAAGTGTTGCTCTTGTGCTTGGCCACTGCCTGGTTTCCAACAACTAATATTATTAACTTAGCTGTGATGAAAATATACTTTGGAATACCAAAAGAAAAGTATGATTCTGAAAAGTATGGAATCAACAATGGTGTTATTGACCATCCCTCTGCATACGCCCCTAAGCAATGCCCTGTTTCTAAAAGCTACAGGGATAATTTACACACCATCTAGGCAGATTGTGAAGTAAGTGAACACCGTGACGTTTCTGAACATTCTTTTCTTTTAAATAACCCAAAAGCTGTTGCATATGTATCAGGCTGTTCACTAAAAATTTAATCTGAATCTAGAACTTTCACTTCTTCATGTTGCTCGAAGTTTCACTTGCTACAGTTGCTCTTGGAGATTTTCACAAGGATGAAATAATTATTTTAGAGGCAGAACAAGCACTTCAAGCCTCAAGGTTATCAGATAAGCAATCACATTCTATATCACTGTACCATAAGTTGCAACTCCGTCAGAGACAGGGCATTATGTTTTAGAGAGATTTCCCGTTTTCCGGAGAAGGAAAGGAAGCCGAGTTAATTCCAGCAAATGAAGCCAAGGGAGGTAGTGTGAATTGGTCAGTTGCAGAGAGGGAGGCACAGCTCTAGCAAGAAACAGTCAGCCAGTCGTGTTGCAGATGCTATAGATTATGCACCAATGCCGAGAGGTGACCGGGAGGAAGTCAAGTAGCATCAGTGAGGAGAAAGAGGCAAAGTTACTACTGAAAAGGGTTTCTGGAGACAAGATTGATTTTCCAGCAGCAGAACTACCCAGTCCAGCCGAGGGAGGTAGTGTGAATTGGTCAGTTGCAGAGAGGGAAGCACAGCTATAGCAAGAAACAGTCAGCCAGTCCGTGTTGCAGATGCGACAGATTGTGCACCAAAGCCGAGAGGTGACGCAGAGGAAGGCAAGTAGCATCAGTGAGGAGAAAGAGGCAAAATTACTACTGAAAAGGGTTTCCAGAGACGATTGATTTTCCAACAGCAGAACTGCGCAGTCCAATTCAACATGCAGACAGGAGTGAGTTGAAGAATAGAGGCTTTGTTAGAAGGAAACGAGATTTCCCAGTTTCAGAGGGAGATCTTTGCTTGAAGGAAACGAGATTAGTTCTCAGGTGCAGTAGTTGCAGTAGTTGCAGCAGCAGCAGCATGAGATCAATTGCAGCACAAAGGAGAGTTGACAGTAGTGCAGGAGGCACAGTGTATGTCACACGCAGAGCAAATGCGGGATGGTTCAACTAGGGATTGGCAGATGAATCAGAGTATGCACAGTTTCTTGGTGGGCAATCACAGGTTGTCACAGTTGTCAGACATCAGCAATGTGAGGGAAGATGTTATGGGAGAGAACACCTTTCTCGCTAAGACGGAGTGTTAGTTTTTTGTAGCATCGGACAAGTGTTCTAGTCTCGACTTTGCTCAAAAAAGCTAAGGAACACAAAATCTCCAAAACCTAGAAAAGGTTTCAAGAGAAAACACCCAGAGCTAGCTTAATTAAATTAATTGATCGATAATTAAAAAGTTTAAGTCTAACTTAGGGAAATTGATTAATTAAAGGGAATTACTTGAGAAAAGTGAGAATGCTCTAAAAATTCACATAGATTGAGTTTAAAATGATCTTTGCCGTTGTTGGAGATTTAATCATGGTCGTTGGTTCATCAATGAGATATTATAAGAGCAGGACGATGATGTCCCAAATTGAAATTTACAGCTAATAACAGACACATGAACTAGGCTATAGCAAATAAAATCATAAACATGCATGCACCATCAAAACACCAAGAGGTTGGGCAAATAAGTTGAGCCATTTTATTAAATTATGAGCTGAAAGGAGTACACATAGCAAGGAACCAGTGCACCTGAGCTTCCATAAGAAAGTTGGAGCAAACCCAAGTGGAGGAAATGACCCAAAGAGCTAGGAAGCTTTGGCCCAATATCCTTCTGCGCGAACCCAGAAATTGGCAACTGCACTGCTGCACTAGAAATGTTAAGAATGACCCACTATGATGCTCGGAATTGCCTGAAAATGCAGTTGTAGCTTCTCCCAAAAACACTCATCCAAACCCAAAAAGGAATCTACCCCAAACCAACAACTTGGAAAACCCACAAAATGGTGCAATTACCCACTGAATAATTAGACATACCGTCGGACAAAAAGGGGATTTTTTACCTAAATACTGCACGGAAAATTCTACAAATTTAACCCCAAACTCCTCTCAACAAACCCACAAAAATCCAGAAAGGGTTTTGGCTAATCTTGAGCTTCCAAAATCGCCCTATTTTGGCACTATGCCCTCCTAAACAAAGACTGCGCCCCCGAACGATAAAATTTGTTGAAATCCTCCTTATTTCTCCTAAATCTGCAATAGGAATGATAAATTTTTCCCAGACAGGGGGGAAGTCTTACATCAAATACCAGCACAAGATAGTTGAAACCAGCTCCACAGAAACATTGTCCTGTGACCCCTTGCACAGGCCCTAGGAAGATAAATTTTTTCCCCTCAATAGCAGCCACCTCTAGCTCCAAAAATTTCCACAAAGGCTGAGCTCCCCCTCAAGCAACTCCCCTAATTTTCTCCTGGCAAAATACCCTCAGAAGCTATCACGAAACAAAATGGTGCAATTTACTTCCCGACTAAAGACAAGCTCCATGATAAATCTGACTATCACGGATGGAAGATGTCTCTTTAATTTGACCTTGGAAGAAAAAAAAGTGATGGAATATGTGCAGGGTAAAATCCATGAACCTCCTTCAAATGCACCAGCTGCTACGAAGGCCAAGTACAATAGGGCAGAATTCAAAGCAAAGAAGATTATCAATGATTCCATTGACAAGCATCTGGTGGCCTACATCTCCGAATTGAAGAACTCCAAGGAGATCTACGACAAGTTGGTCGGCATGTTTAAGGTTAGTAATGCTAATCAAATTCTATTTCTCAAGAATAAGTTGAAGGATATTGAAGGGTAAGGATGAGAATATTCAATCCTATTTCTTAAGGATTAGTGAGATCAAGAATGATCTACTCTCGATTGGAGAAGTCATTCCTGACAGGGAACTTACTCTCACCACCCTTGGAGGACTTGCACCTGAGTGGTATGAATTTAGAACCACAGTCCTCAACAATGATCGAATTCCAGGGTTTGAGGAATTGATGTTGAGATGCATTCAAGAAGAAACAAGAATGGTCGAGCAAGAAATGCCTTCTAATAGAAGCAACCCCACTGCATTCTTCACTCATGCCAAAAGGAGAAATAATGCAAGGTCAAAAAGTCATTTCCATGTAAAGCCTGCATCTAAGGGAGGAAGGAAGGGCAGGTGCTTTTTTTGCAATAAGTTTGGCCACTATGCAAGGGAGTGTCCAAATAGAAAGGACCCATCGCATGATGATGATCACAATCATTCTAGAGGCTACTTCAACAACAACGATCAAAGGAATGGCAAGTCCAATGGCAAAGGAAAAAGGAATGCAGAACATCAAGGAAACGGTCGACCCTCCAAGAAATCAAGGAATACCAGGTATGAAGAATCAAATGTTGTACAATAAGAAAAAAGAGTATTATCTTACATCGGCCCTCTCCACAACCTCTCCTCCGGACACTTTGGGAAATTGGTTGATTGATAGTGGTGCCTCAAGGCACTTCACCAAATACAAGGAAGCCCTCTCTAATCTGATAGAAAAGGAGACAAACTTGGAGATCATCCTTGGAGACGATGCCACTTATCCCATGAAGGGAGTAGGGAATGTTTCCCTTCAATTGAATCAAAGTAACACTATTCATTTTCAAGAAGTAATATATGTACTTGATCTCAAGAAGAACCTAATGTCCATTTCAGCCATGGAGGACAAAGGATTCAAGGTGGCATTCATCGATGGAAAGGTACATGTTTGGACAAAAAATTTTAAAGATGCTTTTACTGTTGGGTTCAGGGTTGACACTTTGTATCAAGTTGGAGGAAGTCCATTGGAAGCCATGTCTTGCAACACATCTCCACAATCTAAACTATGACACCGGAGGTTTGCTCATCTTCATTATAAGGCCCTACCCGATGTGAGACAGATGGTGACAGGTATGCCCGATTTCAAAGTAGTGCATGAAGGTGTATGTTCGAGTTGTGTCGAAGGAAAACTTACAAGGGGACCATTCCCCTCAAGTAATAGCAAGACCACAGATATATTGCAATTGATCCACTCCGACATATCTGGTATGATCCCCATAAACTCTTTGGGAGGATACTTATATCATCTCACCTTTACTGATAATTATTCTCACAAGACCTGGATCTACTTCTTAAAGAAGAAGGATGAAGTGTTCACCTGGTTCCGACACTTCAAAGCCTTGATCGAAAACCAATCCGAGAAGAAAACCAAGATATCGAAGACTGATAATGGGACCGAGTACGAATCCAATGAATTCCAAGATTATTGCAGAGAAGCTGGCATTAAGAGGGAGACTACAACGCCATACACTCCTTAGCAGAAAGGTGTGGCTAAAAGGAAGAATCGCTCTATTGTAGAACCAGTTTGTGCCATGCTTCATGATCAAGGCCTTCCAAAGTTCCTATCGGCTGAAGCTGCAAATACCGCCATGTATGTTCAAAACCGATTCCCTCATCAAGCATTGGGAAGAAATGTTCACTAGTAAGAAACCTGATGTCTCTCATTTTAGAATTTTTGGAAGTTTTGTATATTTTTGTGTGCCAAAAGAGAAAAGAAGCAAATTGGGTGCATCTGGGAAGAAAGGAATCTTTGTGGGCTATAGTGAAAATTCTAAGGGATATACAATTTATGTGGCTGGTCAAAAGGAAGTTGAGATAAGTCATGATGTCACCTTCGACGAAGATATGACCCTCAGGAAGATCAACAACCTTCCTATCCTAAGGACAAAGAGGCTAACACTGGAAATCAGTGTGCAAAAGAAGACGAAACAATGCCTGATGTTGATGAACCTATGGATCCTATTGATCCTCCTCTTCATGACCCTCATGGCTTAGGGAGACCCTCGAAGATGTCAAGAGACACATTGCACCAAGGGGGACTTTCCATGAAAGCAAGAAGTCGAACAGGTATCAAGGATATTTGACCGCCATGAGCACTATCATTCAAAATGAGCCTTCATTACTTGAAGAAGTCGTGAAGCATAAGTATGGAAGGATGCTATGAATGAAAAATACGAGTCAATTATGAAGAATGATGTAATTTGACCACCATGAGCACTATCATTCAAAATGAGCCTTCATTACTTGAAGAAGTCATGAAGCATCAAGTATGGAAGGATGCTATGAATGAAGAATACGAATCAATTATGAAGAATGATGTTTGGGATGTGGTCTTGTTGTGGCCAGCAACAACCCCCCTTCTTATTTAGTTTTATCACTAATACTAAATAAGTGGGGACCCTTATTCAAAAAATTTAAAAAAATAAATTACTGCTTGTATTCCCTTTATGAATAAAACTTACTATCATAAACTTAAGAGAATACCCGAAAAATCTAAAAAGACTTAATTTTTATGATAAGTTCGAATAAATCCACTTTCTCAATAAAGAGTGTTGCATTGCAAAAAGGTAATGGATGCTTTCCTACAAGCAGAATCCTAAAATTGCGAAATCACGGCGTGAAATCACGCATTAAAAGACACTCATCGCATCGCATGCCTCAAATATCACTTAAAGTAAAATGCCTCAAACCGTCGATATGCGATGGCGCATCTAGCAAATCACATGTCGCAGAAAACACATTATAATGGATGATTGCCACACGCAATGGATTAGCGATATTGCGAAGCAAATCGCAAAATCGCCTTATCGCAGATCTTCAGGGCTTGTCGTTCGAAAAAGTTTTTCCCATAAACTGATGCCCAGTGACGCGCGATAATGTTAATTAATGAGTTAGTTGGCAATCATTAATGAAATATGGTTTTGATCTAATCAAAGAGCCATTTCACATAAGGTGATATATTTTATATGTTTTTGACATTTAAAGCTTTCCCATCACCTTTTTCTTATCATGACTCTTACCTCATTTGTAAACTATAGGAGCGAAGAGCAGAGAAGTATACATAGCAGTGTTCAGAATATTATGGGAAAGAAGGGTAAAGCTCCAAGTTCTGAAGATAAAGAAATGACGCCCTTGTACACAAACACCACCTGTAACAAAGATGTCGGTGTTACTACTTGGGAAAGCATGCACAGCCTACTCGAGGAAGAAAATCCCAAAGTAATGGAAGTTTCAGCTACTGCAGATTCACGTGGGTCATCTGAGACATCTATTACAGAACTAGCATGTTCGTTCTTGCACCGGATAGCTGCGAGACCCAAGATTCTTCCATACACAGACATGGTCAAATGGGTACTGGATAGTGCTGATATCACAAACAGACAATTTAAAACTCAGAACTAAGAACTCATAGAGTAGTTCTTTCCACGAAATTTAAGGTTTATATCCTCTAACAAAAAGCGCGCAAGAGGCGAAAATCGCACCAAGAAAGCCTGGATCGGGAAACGAAGGCAGTTTTCAATGCGCGATTAGCGCCTAAACCCCTCAAAAAGAAAGCCTCTAATCGCGCATCGCTGGGCAAAACCCCTCGAAAAGGAAAGCCTCTAATCGCTCAGTCGCCTGTAAGCCCAGAAATTTGTAGGAAAAAGTGCTAAAGGCGAAAGGCAAAACCTGAATTCTAAAACCAGTGGTATTTATCAAGGATATCCTCAAGTGGTATGTAAATATTTACCAAATGTATAACACCTACAGACAAGCTGAAAACAGAAGGCTCAAGAAAGAGCAGAGTCCATCAAAAGGTTAACCAAGTTGAATTGGGATTCTTACTGGACGTACTTGATAAAACCACACAGCCAGTACATGACTCTCAAATGTATCATTAATTCTGCCAAGAAAATGGCGCCAGCACTTACCGATTCCGTTTTCGCAAGACAGCTAAAGTCGGAGGTCGACTAGCCAACTCTCCTCAAGCAAATGTTGAACGCTTGCGACTACAAAGAACAGATACATAGATACTTAATTGCCAGTTTTAGTTTTAGATTCAGTTTTAGTTTTAGTTTTGCTTTATTTTTGGCCTGAAATGAGGACGGTCATTTAAACCACATCCTACATTTTTGTAATAAATTATTTTTAGATTTAGTTAGTAGTATTTAAACCCTTCTCATGCATTTAGAGAAGGGTCCTGAAATTTGTCAAAAACTTGTCCTTAGAACATGCACTTTTGCACCCTCCGAGGAGGTTTTCATGAATGAATGGAACAGGATTTATTGATATCTGCATTTAATATATACTACTGAAATTGCACTTTTGTACTCTTAGTAGATGTTAGATCATAGTTGCAGGAAGCGTCTGCCCTGGCGGTTCTAAGGCCCGAAGCGTGTCCCGTGTGGATGCATCCAGGAAGCGTCCCTGGAAGCGCGCTTCCGCCTGTTTTGGATGCTTTCGCCTATTTTGGATTCTTCCTAGACGCTTCCTAGACGCTTCGGCCTGTTTTGCACGCTTCCGCCTATTTGGGATGTTTGTTTAGAGTATAAATGCAAAAAAAAATAAAAATATCTATATATAGCAAACGCTTTGCTTCCTAGATTTTTGGAAAATGACGCTTCTGCGTCCCCGCTTCGTGCAACATTGTGTTAGATTAAGAAGAAATAAATCATTATTGCTGAAGCTCATGAGTAGAACTAGTTATAAATGGTACTTTTATCTCTTAACGATTTCTGCTTATGTGTTAAGGTGATATTCATGTTCTCTTATTTATATATAAATGCATGAATGCTTGAGTTATCATTTGGCACTTCTATACGGTGATAACTATTTATTTATGCTTAATATATGAGTAACTTATTATGCGATATGTTTTCCACAATCGTTTCATCTAACTTTCCATACGAAATGGTTTATCTTTATTGAATTCTTTTCTCATAGCAGTTGAATGATCTTTATTACCAATTGCCATTTGAAATCATTTTATTGCATAGCTGAAAGATTAAATCCCGGGTTAGTTTTAGAATTAAATATTTTTGTTCATTAGAATACAATTGCATTAGATTTAGAATAAATGCATTTTACTTAGAAGTTATTAGGAAGGAAATATCAATTCTCAACACACACACACATAAATTGGGAAACTAGTCCCATATCCCCAGTCAGACCCACTATACCAAACGGAAAAGGAGTTGCTAACCAAGGTCTGGACTGGGTAGGTATCCCCCTTGTTGTAGACCCGATTTTCGGGGCTTCAACAGGTCCCTAGACCCCAGGACAAATCAATTGTCACCTCTAAGTGGCTCTACAAAATCAAGCATGGAGCTGAGGGAAGTGCAGAAAAGTTCAAGGCTCACTTTAATACTCAAGGCTTCTCTCAAAAGGAAGGTGTAGATTACGATGTGATATTTGCACCTGTTGCCCGATACACCACCATCCGCTTGATCAAAGCCCTTGTTGCCTCACAAGGATGGAACCTACATCAGATGGATGTCAAGACCGCTTTCTTGCATGGTTCAATCAAAGAGGAAGTTTATGTGGAACAACCCGAGGGATTTGAGGTTCATGATCGAGAATCTCATGTATGCAGGCTGAAAAAGCTCTCTATGGATTGAAGAAAGCACCTCGGGCTTGGTATGAGGGGATTGATAGCGCTATCTAATGAAGCTAGGATTCACTAGAAGTGAAGCCAATCCGAACCTTTACTTTAAGATTGAAAATGATAAACCTCTCATTCTGGTACTTTATGTGGACAACTTCTTTCTGACAGGTGCAGACCCTCTCATTCACAAATGTAACAGGGAGTTGGCTTCTGAATCTGAAATGACGAACCTAGGACCGATGCACCATTTCTTAGAGTTGGAGATCTGGCAAAAGGCAAGGGAAATTTTCCTCTTTCATGGATTTGATTTGGGGTAGCATCGGATGTGCTCTAACCACGAAATTTGGTGGAGAGGCTAAGACACATGAGATCTCCAATACCCAAAAAGGGTTTGGGCAAATTCTAAACAGTTTGGGAGATATTAAAATAATTAATATTTTTAATGGAGTCCCTAAGTCTAAACATAGGGAAAATAAAATATTAATGTGAATTAATATAAAACTGTGTTAGAATGGTCTAAAAGTCATGGATCAAGCCAAATCTAATCTTAGCTGTTAATTAGGGACTTAATCTTGGTCGTTGATTTGTCAACAAAAAAGTATAAGAGGAGGCTTGAGGGTCACTTGGAGAACACACCGAGTTGATCAAAATTTCAACTTTGTGGGGCAGGGTTTGCTGAGGAAGTCGAGAGAGTGATCAGAGTTGCAACTGAGGGGCAGTGAAAACAGAAGCAGGGAGGCAGAGATAGTGCTGATAGAATCAGCACAACAGCCAGGAAAGCTGACGCAGAGGGCAGAAGCTGAAATTGTTGGGAACTACCGAAACAACCGAGAAAGCTGACGCTGAGGGCAAAAGTTGGAACTGCCAGGAACTGCGAGAACTGCCGGGAACTACCGAAAAAACTGGGAAAGTTGACACATAGGGCAGAAGCCAAAACTGCTAGGAACTACCGAAACAGTGGGGAAAGCTGATGCAAAGGGCAGAAGCCAAAACTGCCGAGAACAACCGAAACTGTCGAGAACTGCCGGGAAAGCCGAAGCAAAGGGCAGAAGCCGGCACTGCCAGGAACTGCCAGGAAAGCTGGCGCAGAGGGCAGAAGAGGCTGACGCAGTCCTTAGAGACTGACGCTAGGGTTTTTTGTGGGGCGAATTAGAGCTGAGGAGTTGTCGGAGTGTTTATCCGGGGTTTCAGCCAAAAAATCTATCTCTGAAGGAGAGGTACAACTGTCGAGATTATTCTGGTGAGCCAGTTTTGGCACCCAGATTGTATTCAGAAACTGCATAACAATAAAATCCTCAGATAGTTGCATCGGTTTTCCCGCATTGGGTTTTTCCGGGGACATTGGTCCAAAAACAACGGTGTCACTTGTGTGCTTGTTTTGCTTCCTTCAGTTGATAATTTGTAATGTCTTGAGCATGTACTTGTATTTATTTCCAGTATTTACATGGTGAATAACTTGTTAATTAACAAAACAAGTATATAGGAATAAGTCAGAGAGTACATGAAGGGTTTCTAACGGGTTAGACTTAGAAATTCCAACATGGTATTAGAGTGTGGTTGCAGATCACAAGAGAACTGATGACATCAGCCGAGCAGAGCATCAGTAGCAGAAATCAGTTGTCCTGAGTTGATCCTTGCAAAAGGCGACTGAGGAAGAAGTGATCCTTGCAGAAGGCAACAGAGGAAGGAGTGACGCAGAGGGACCGCATCATCATTTTGGGCAAGAGAAAGACAGCGCAGAGGCTAAGGGAGGCAGAATCAAGCTCAGCAAAGCCACGTATGGGCCAAGAGGGCTGACGCAGTTGGCTGGGGGAGCTGATTTGCTGGTGTCGGGATTGCGCGGAGCCAAATGGCTCAATCCTCCAGTTATTGGGGTATAGGAGGTTGTGGGTAAGTCGCAGAGTGAAGCTGGTGGGGTACTCTAGTCAGAACAGTACCTAATAGGGCAAGACCAAGGTGAGCGAGTTGCTGCCGAGGTGGATTTCTAACCAAGGAATCTAGATCAGTGGTGTAGTTGCACAGACAATCGGAGAGGGGCAACTTGACGGTTGGCAAAAGAATTTCCAAGAGGGAAATCGAGAATCAGAGGGAGTCTAGAAGTGAACTTCCAGACAGGAAGTAGAGAGACTCAGAGGAGTCGAATAGAGAAATTCCGGATGGGAAATAGAGAGACTCAATAGGAGTCGAACCAAGAACTTCCAGGCGGGAAGTAGAGAGACTCGGAGGAGTCGACAGAGAAAAGTAGAGAGATGGCCATGCATGGGATGAGGGATCAGGATAGGCTAGACGGAGCATCCAACTTTGTGGTCTGGAAGGCCAGGATCCTGTCCATTCTAGATAAACATCGTATTAAGGCCTTCGCCTTGAGGGATGACGATTATGCCATGAGTACCCATGTGCCACTTGAGAAAAAGTGGGGAGACATCGAGTTGTACTGAGGCAGACTATAGGCGATGAGGGGTAGGATCCTGAGGTACCCAACCTCTTGGATTATACCTTGCTACGGGAGCCCCAATGAGGAGTAGCAGTACTGGCAAATGTCGATAGAGACGAATGAGGATGGACAGCAGAGGGAGCGACAACGAAGGATTCCCAAGACAGCGTGAGGCTAGCAGGCTGCAACAGTGCGAGAGGCACAGGAGTGTTGCACCAGTGCAGGATGGCACAGAGAGGTGTGCAAATGGTATGAGATGCAAGGAGTTGTTACAGCAGCGCAGAGGTTAGAGAGGGAGCACTTCTCAGTGACAGAGGGAGCTTCAACATCAGGAGTGTCTCTAGCCTGACAGAGACGTCAGAGTTGGGAGATCAGTTACTTAATTTTCACTAACTGAGTTGCAGTGCAGCAGTTAGCAGTGGCGATGCTATGGGCAGCATGATGCAGAATGATGAGAGGGGATGCAGTGCAAACGCAGCAGTGGCAATAGCAGGGCCATGGGCAGTAGCACAGTTGCAGAGGGAGTTGTCGTACAGATGCAGCAATGGCAATGGCAGAGCCATCGCTGGCAGTACGAGATACAGCAGTGCAAATGATGGGCAACAAGCCTAGCATTAGGGACCGGTGCCGAATGACAGAGTAATACTCAGTGAGGAGTATTGCTAGAGCACAATCCTCGCTAAGAGGGAGTGTTGATTTGGGGTAGCATCGGATGTGCTCTAGCCACGAAATTGGGTGGAGAGGCTAAGGCACATGAGATATCCAATACCCAGAAAGGGTTTGGGCAGATTCTAAACAGTTTGGGAGATATTAACATAATTAATATTTTTAATGGAGTCCCTAAGTCTAAACTTAGGGAAAATAAAATATTAATGTGAATTAATATAAAACTGTGTTAGAATGGTCCAAAAGTCATGGATCAAGCCAAATCTAATCTTAGCCATTGATTAGGGACTTAATCTCGGCTGTTCGTTTGTCAATGACAAAAGTATAAGAGGAGGCTTGAGGGCCACTTGGAGAACACACTGAGTTGATCAAGATTTCGACTTTGTGGGCCAAGGTTTGCTGAGGAAGTCGAGAGAGTGATCAGAGTTGCAGTTGAGGGGCAGTGAATACAGAAGCAGAGAGGCAGAGGTAGTGTCGAGAGGATCAACGTAACAGTTGAGAAAGCTAACGCAGAGGGCAAAAGCCAGAACTGTCGGGAACTGCCAGAACAGCTGGGAAAGCTGACGCAGAGGGTAGAAGCTGGAACTGCCGGAAACTATCGGAAAAGCCAAGAAAGCTGACACAAGAGGCAGATGCCAAAACTGTTGGGAACAGTCGGAACTATCGGAACAGCCGAGAAAGCTGACGCAGAGGGCCGAAGCCAAAACTGTCGGGAACAGTGGGAACTGTCGAGAATAGCCAGAACCGCCGGGAACTGCTGGAATAGCCGAGAAAGCTAAAGCAGAGGGCAGAAGCTGGAACTGTCAGGAACAGCCGGAACTATCAAGAACTACCGGAACAATCGGAACTATCGGGAACTGCCGGAATTGCACAGAACGCTGATGCAGAGGGAAAAAGAGGTTGATGCTAGGGTTTTTCATGGGGCAGATTGGAGCTGAGGAGCGGCCGAAGTGTTTATCCGGGGTTTCAGCCAGAGCATCTATCTCTGTTGGGTGAGTCGGTTTTGGCACCCAGATTGTATTCAGAAACTGCATAATAATAAAACCCTCAGATCGCTGGACCAGTTTTCCCGCATTGGGATTTTCTGGGGACATTGGTCCAAAAACAATGGTGTCACTTGTGTGCTTGTTTTTTTCCTTCAGTTGATGATCTGTAATGTGTTGAGCATGTACTTGTATTTACTTCCAATATTTACATGGTAAATAACTTGTTAATTAACAGAACAAGTAGGTAGGAATAAATCAGAAAGTACATGAAGGGTTTCTAACGAGTTAGATTTAGAAATTCCAACAAAGGAAAATATGTTGTGAAGATATTGGAAAGATTTTGGATGGTGGACTACAAACCTGTGACTACTCCGATGAAACTTAACTTTAAGAAGTTATGTGGTAGTGTTGCTGGACATGAATTGGGAAATCTTCTGAGTATCGTCAACTCATAGGAGCACTGAAGTTCTTGATGAACTCCCGTCCAAACATATGTTTTGCAGTTAACACATTGAGCCCATATATGGTTGAGCCTCATCATATGCATTGGACTGGTGCCAAGAATCTTCTGAGATATCTTTGGGGCACAATCACTCATGGACTGAGATACATTGTCGAAGATGTGAGGTTGCATCGTTATTCTGATGTTGATTGGGCTGGCAGTGTGGTGGATCGCAAGAGCACTTATGAATGTTGTTGCACTTATGAATGTTGTTTTTCTTTGGGTTCTGCTTCGATATCCTAGATGAGCAGGAAGCAGAAATCGGTTGCCTTGAGCACCACCGACGCCAAATACATAGCTGCTAGTATGGCCTCCTGTGAAGTTTTCTGGTTGAGGAAGCTCTTCAGTGAGTTGTTTGGACATGTGTTGGATTCCACTGTGATCCTCTACGACAACCAGAGTGGGATCCGATTATCAGAGAATCCCATGTTTCATGATCGCTCAAGCATATAGATATAAGGTACCACTTTATCCAAGATATGGTACAACGAGGAGCAATAAGGCTCCATCACATTGGGACTAATGAGCAAGTCGACAATATTCTGACAAAGCCCCTAGGGAAGGTCAAGTTCTTGGCCTTCCTAGAATGACTTGGAGTCATGGAGAGACCCTCTTATGAGGATCCTGTATGAGATGGACATTGATCTCTGGGAGCTTCGAGGGGCTTGGGGTACTTCTTGGAGCGGTGAGAAACCATAGGGTGAATGGTTCAGCCTTCCCCTAGTGGTTTTTTGTGTACAGGGTGAGTGGTTCAGCCTTCCCCTGTGATACCCCTTGGCGACATGTAGGCAGGATGAGTGGTTCATCCTTCTCCTGTTGAGACATCCTACCCATGCAGTCTGGGACTCATGGGAAGTACCTCTCATCTGGCCAATGAGTAGGGAAATGACGATAGGGACCATAGTACTACTGATTGACGCATCGTGTTCTACCGTACTCCCTATGCTGGGATGACCGTTATTGATCTAGGATCAATTGGAACTGACTTCGGGTCAATAAGAGTGGTATGAGACACTCTCTTTTGATTGGAACTGACTTCAGGTCAGAAAGAGTGGTATGACACACTCTCCTTTGATTGGGACAGACTTCGGGTCAGTAGAGAATGGTATGATACATTCTCGATCACTTCTTCTTCTTCATAGTTCAGCAGAGTAGAGCAATGCATTGATGGCAGAGATAGTACAAATTGGCAGATGAATTCATAGATGGGGTTCTCCCTAGTTGAGAGGGAATGTTAAAATTGGAAACTAGGGCCAAACTCCACATGGGTCATCTTATTTATGACAGCTGATATTTTTCTTGGATTCCTCTCTCTGAGAGGTGTAGGATTGATCTAAAGATCATCCAATTCTGACATGTACAAATGAAGTTATGAATTTATTTTGATTATGGTCAAATTATCAAGGTCGGCCAGCAAACTTATGTAGGCTCAAAAGCCCAATAGTCACGTCTATTCATCCTCAACGTTGCATATAAATAGAAGGTGACTTAGCCTCATTTGTACACACTCACCTTCACACTTCTCTCTCTCTCTCCTCGTTGATTGGGTATGGATTTCTGGGCCTCTCTCTCTCCACACGTCTGAAATTTCAAGAGAGCGAAATTTCAAGAGGCCGAAATTTTAGGAGAGCGAAATTTCAAGAGGCCAAATTTCTGGACATTTTGACCAAGCGTTGACCAACATGCTTTGACTGCATTTTTGTGAGGGCTATCTCTGTTTGGGCAGGCCGCATTTCTAGGCATAGAAATAGAGGGTAAATGTTGATTGTTGACCAGCGTTGACTATAGCTAGGGTTGACCGCATGTGGGCTATTTGACCAGACTTTGACTCGACTTAATTTGACTGTTTTGAGGGTTGTTTTATCTTGATGTTTGGAGGCTGAAGTTGACTGAAGTTGACCAATTTGCTGAGGGTCAAATCTGCCCTGCTGACCAGTGTTGAATTTTTTGGTTAGGGCTCCTTTATTGCTGCTATAAATTATCAAATTTGTAAATTGTACTATCTCTCTCCGCTGAACTATTGAAGACTAAAAGAAGATTTGATCAAGGGTTTCCCCACATTGGGGTTTGTCCCTCGCTGGTGGCACATCTTGTGTCCTCTTGTCTTGGCTTGTCTTCTACTGTTTATGTTTATGTTCTATCTACATTTTACTATCATGTTGATGTGATTGCTAATCTGAATATTGATACTGGGCTAATAAAGAAATTGAAGTAGAATTGCTCTAAAGCATAGAACATACCATTGTTGCCTAAAATTAACAGTATTTCTAGGCAATTTCGGCACAAAGCCAAGGCAGAGCAGTAGCAGATTGGAGAGGGATGACATATCCTTCATATGGGGCTTTGCTAGCTTGCCTTGAGGAAGCCCAGGTGCACTTTTTCCAGCACCATAGTGTACACCCTTTTTTATCAATAAAATGGCTCAGCAATGTAGTGTTTGTTGCAATTTCTCAGTTTAATTGTGTGCTTACTGTTTTGTGGGTTTTAATGTCTATGTGCTTTGTTATTTTCAGTAAAAAATCCCTAGGAATATTACAGTGGTATCAGAGCTCATAGACTTGGCTCAGCCTGTGGGAGCAACACAGTCTATGACACCGGAGGATAGGCAAAACGTGACATATCGAAGGCAAAGGTAAAGGAGCAGAGAAAGGTAGTTGCAAATTACCTCTGAACTTGTGACAACCAAACAAGAGGTTGTAGAAACAAACAATGGAGACAGTGAGGGAGACAAAAGGAGTAAGGATGAGGAGTTTGCTCATCTTTTGTTGAAGGCAGTGTAGGACTTGACCAAGAAAATTGAAGAAATGGGCCAGGGGAATAGCAACAGCAACAAGGGTAAGGGAGTCCAAGGGGATTTCCAATTAGGGGAAGGATCTGGCACTTCGCGGCACCACACATCCCTTAATCCCAACATGCTTCTTATTCCAAGCACACCCCC
The DNA here is from genome assembly GCA_000404065.3 of Pinus taeda. NCBI lineage: Eukaryota > Viridiplantae > Streptophyta > Pinopsida > Pinales > Pinaceae > Pinus > Pinus taeda. Next base: position 95,849 of record APFE030049477.1, on the reverse strand, counting down.
TAGGTCCACCATTCCCATATTCCTAACAACTAGAGCTAATCGACAATTGGAGCAGGAGTATATGCCTTATGGGGACTATTTCTTGGAGTATCAATCCTATGGACCTAATTTTGGGAAAACCATCACTTTCGGGGATTTCTACAAGTTGAAGGGCAACAATAGGACCGAGGGACAGAGTGGAAGAGGCTACACACAGGGGACAGACATGCACGCTATGGGGAGGTTGTTTCTCCAAACTTTCAATGGTTCTTCCAAGAACTCGACCAAAGCGTGGGTCGAAAAGTTGGATGTCTATTTCCATCTGAATCAAATGACAAAGGGAGAGGCAATCAAGATTGCCATGTTGCATCTGGAGGGGGAAGCTCATGATTGGTGGTTCCATGGGCTGACCACGTTGGGACATGCAGGAGTGACCGCGTATGATGATTTCACCAGGAGGGTGTTAGAGCTGTTTGAGAGGAAAGATCCTAAGGAATCCTTTGGGAAGCTGACAAGGCTCAAGCAATCGAGAGTGTTGAGGCATATATTTCAGAGTTTTTGAGGTTGTCTGTGATGGTGCCAGATTTGTCGGAGACTAGGAGGATCTACATGTTTGTGGAGGGGCTAGCAGAGCCATTACGGGGATTAGTGAGGTCCAATAGGCCCACTACGTTAAAGGACGTAGTAGGGAGAGCCCGAGACCTACAGGATGCCCTACCTAGGGCTTGAGCACCACCACCCCCCAAACAGGGTTTCCAGCAAAGGGGAAGAGACACCAAGGCTCCACCACTGAGGGCCAATCAAGGACGTGGACAGTTGGACGAGGAGAGCAAGAGAGACCTCCGAAGGAGGAAGCTGTGTTTCACCTGTCAATAGCCATGGGACACAGATGTGCAGCAGGCAAGTCCCATTACAATGACGCAGAGGATGAGACATATTTTGAGATGGGTGGAGATGACAATGCAGCACATCAGGAATGAGGATTAGCACCACTGGCAGGGGAAGTTTCCTTTGCACCTTCCGGAGAAGCTTGCATCATTGCGTGGGGTACCCAAGTTTTTGACTCTAAGGATCAAAGGCACTGTTCAAGGGCAACGTGTACCAGTTATGGCGGACAGTGGGGCTACCCACAATTTCATCGATGCCCAGTTGGTTCAGAGGAGGGGCATCACAATTGAAGAGTTTTAGGGATTCTTAGTTCTTGTGCCTGGGGACAGGACCATGCAGTGCACACACTACGTTCCCACCTTAACAGTGACCATGGGGAACTACTCCATGACAGATGACTTCTTTGTTGTGGACATACCGAACACCAACGTGGTGTTGGGGATCCAGTGGCTCTATTCACTTGGCAGAGTCATGACCGATTGGAGGAAGTTGGAGATGGAGTTTGTAGGGTCGGATGGCAAGCCATTCTTGCTATTAGGAATGCACTCCTACCCACCACAGACTATTTCAGCCCATAGGATGGAGGCTGATTTGAGACATGGGGACATTGAGTGGGCTGTGGAGTTGAGGATCTCAGAGGCTGGGGGCAGGCCCAAGCCACCACATCTAGAGATACAGGCCATTCTGGATAGGTACTCAGTAGTGTTTGGAGACATGTCGTTGGGTCAACCACCTGACTGGGGGTTTGAGCATACTATTGAGCTAGAGTCGGGGGTACAAGTCGTGATCACCACTCCTTACTGACATCCCAAGGCATATCGAGATGAGATAGAGAGGGCTATCCACAAGTTGTTCCCACTTGGGCACATTAGGCCCAGCTCTAGCCCTTTTGCTTCATCAGTTGTTCTGGTGAAGAAGGATGGGTCCTTGCGCATGTGTATAGATTACCAGGCCCTCAACAAAATGACTGAAGAACCACTATCCCATTCTGTGTTTAGAGGAGTGGGAAGTTCTTTTCGAAGACTGATTTGCGGTCGGGGTACCATCAGTTCAGGGTGAGGGACCAAGATGTCCCAAAGACAGCGTTTTGGTGCCATTATAGGCACTTCGAGTTCTTGGTTATGCCCTTCGGGCTGACCAATGCAGCAGCTACTTTCTAGTCATGCATGAACCACATATTTCGTGGGCAGTTGAGAAAGTTCTTGCTAGTATTCTTTGATGACATACTAATCTATAACCAGACCTGGGAGGAGCACTTGCAGCACGTTGAGGCAGTGCTGCATATTCTGGATGAGCAGCAGTCTTACACTGAACTGTCCAAGTGCGAGTTTCAGTTAACCAAGATGCTCTATCAAGGGCACATCATTGGGGTGGACGTGTGAGAGTCCATGAGGAGAAGATCCGAGCTATCCAGGATTGGCCAGAGCCCTGGAATGTGACAGAGCCGAGGGGATTCGTGGGCATCTACACTTATTACAGGAAGTTCGTGAAGGGCTTCTCTCAACTAGCAACACCCCTCACTCACTTGACGAAGAATGGGGCATTTGAGTAGACGACTAAGCACAAGAGGGATTTGAACGCCTCAAATAGGTCATGAGTAGTTGTCTAGTGTTGGCATTCCCCAACTTCACCCAGCCCTTTTGCCGGAGTGTGATGCATCCGAAGTGGGTGCAGGGGCCGTGTTGATGTAAGGAGGGCACCCCATAGTTTTCAAGAGTCGGAAGCTACTACCCCATGAGATACTGTACTCCATATATGACAAGAAGATGTTGGCCATCATGCATGCGCTAACTAAGTTCAAACAGTATTTGGTGCGGAACAGGTTCAAAGTTATGACAGACCACAACAGCCTCAAGGTTTTCTTGGAGCAGAAACAGTTGCAAGAGGCAGCGAAAGTGGGTGAGCAAGCTCCAAGCATATGACTTTGACATTGACTATGTCAAGGGCAAACAAAATGTGGTGGCTGGTGCATTGTCCAAGAGGCCAGTCGCTCTCTCTTTGATAAGTATTGCCCCAGATTGGAGGGCGCAGCTACTAGTGGAGTACTACAAAGATCGATTCGCGTGTGAGATCTGTGATGGGATAGTACAGGGTGATGAATGAGGTGATCTACTTTCGAGACCAAATCTATTTAGTACCCAGCTCCCCACTGAGCGAGAAGATTTTACAGGCCGCCCATGACTCAACACTAGCAAGGCACCAAGGGTTCACGAAGACATACAGGCCCCAGGGACATTAGAGAGCGTTTTGCATGGAGGGGCCTCAAGGATGATGTTCTAAGGCATATCAAGGAGTGTGACACATGCTAGAGGAACAACGGTGAGCAGTCACGCCCTGCAAGCCTGTTGCAGTCACTTCCAATCCCTGAGGGGAAATGGGAAAGCATATCGATGGACTTCATTACTAGGTTGCCCATAGTACAAGGCAAGGGCTGCATTTACGTGGCCGTGGATCATCTGACGAAGTTTGCCCATTTCTTTGCCATCTCAGCCCAATACTCAGTCACAAGTGGTCAAACTATTCTTCGGGGAGGTGTTTCGGCTACATGTTCTCCCAAAGACCATTGTTAGTAACCACGACAGTCGATTCACGGGTAGATTCTGGCAAGAGCTATTTCAGTTAATGGGCACTGAGCTCACTTCGAGTACTAGTTATCACGCTCAGATGGACGGGCAAACGGAGATAGTTAACAAGTGGTTGGAGGGCTACTTGCGTAACTATGTGACAAGTCAACAGCGAGCATAGATACAGTGATTGCACTTGGGTGAACACTGCTACAACACCACATACCACATGTCCATAGGTATGTCTCCATTCCGAGTTTTGTATGGTTACAATGCATTGTCTTTTGCTAATGTTATGTTTGGAGATAGCAATGCCCCAATGGGCAAGGATTGGATATGGGAGAGCCAATATATTTTGCAAGCTCTCAAAGACAACATGCAGATGGCCCAAAACCAGCCGAAGCTTTATGCAGATAGGGGCAGAGTTGAGAGGCAGTTCGAAGTAGGGGCCTTGGTCTTCTTTAGGCTTCAACTGTACCAGCAGTCATCACTCAAGCAGAAGGGGCCCGAGAAGCTCAAACCTCACTTCTATGGATCGGACCGTGTCACTCGAAAGGTTGGGGAGGTAGCATATGAGCTAGAGCTACCCCCAGGGAATCGGGTGCACAACATCTTTCATGTGTCTTGCCTGAAAAAGTCATTGGCACAGCAGGTGATAGTAGCTACAGAGCTACCCCCTATGGACGATGAGGCGCATTTAGTGTTGGAGCCAGAGGCTATTTTGGATACACGAGAGAGGCACCTGAGAAACTGGGTCATCAAGGAGTTCTTATCGGATGGAGGAATCTGCTAGATGAGGATGCCACCTGGCAGAGGGAGCAGATACTTCAGCATCCTTTGTTGCAGCTACTTGAGGACAAGCAACGTTTTGGCGAGAAGGACTTTGATATTCCCATTTAGCATTTTGCTTAGTGAAATATTATTTTTGGCCATTTTTGCTATAATGCATGGTTGCACTTAGGAAATGAGGGTTTAGAGGTCCCACATATGATTTTTGGCTTAGAGCACACCCAAACACTAGAGCTGGAGGAAATATTGTGGCCTTAGTGGAGCATCAGGGCCACCTCATGGGAATTACGGCCCACATGAGGAATATGCTCCCATTGGAGCGGAATTGGTGTGGGGAATTCGAGTTGGGCCCACATGGGCATTTTGGAGGCTCCTTGACAAAAGGAGCAAGAGACACTCAATTTTTTATTCATTTATCATTTGCAAAATTGTCTTTTGACATAGCACACTTGAGCTGAAGCCAAGTCTACAAGTTTTGTTTAGGACACGAGTGTCTCGAAGCGGAAATCTCAACCCTTGCTTTAGTGAACTTCGAATGCCAGCCCAAGGAGGGAGTCCTACCCTTTTCAATTCATACCAATAGTAGAGAGTCTGATTTCAGTGAGAGGTTCAACTACAGCAGCGCAGGGATTCTGTAGTTCATGGTGGAGGCACTCCGGGAGGTTGAGTGAAGGGTGGTTGAGGCTGAAACTTGGAGAGAAGGTCAGGGAACTATTCTAGTGGGGATTGCAACTACTTTGGAGGTCATTTACAGCAAGATTTACAGGTGGGTCGAATCACCCATCAATTAGGCAATTGACGGAAAATAGGGCCGAATTTCCTAGGTCAACCATTGGCCAAATCCTTCGTGGGTTATTCTAGGTATTTGGTGGGGAGGCCAAAATTAATTTCCCATAATTTTCTGAATACTGGAGAGAGTCCTAGAAGCAGTTCTACTTAGCCAACAGCGCATTTCTAAGCAGTTTCAGCGCAGAGCCAACACAGTGCAGTAGCAGATTGGAGAAGGGTGACATATCCTTCTTTTGGGGTTTTGCTAGCTTGCCTTGAGCAAGCCCAGGTGCAATCTTTCCAACACCATAGTGCACTCTTTCCAGCACTCAATTTGTCATTCATTCATCATTTGTAAAATTGTCTTTTGACATAGCACATTTGAGCTGAAGCCAAGTCTACAAGTGTTGTTTAGCACACGAATGTCTCCGAGCGGAGATCTCAACCATTACTTCGGTGGACTTCCAATGGCAGCCCAAGGAGGGAGTCCTACCCTTTTCAGTTCGTATCAGCAGTAGAGAGTCTGATTTCAATGACAGGTTCAGCTACAGCAGTGCAGGGATTCCGCAGTTCATGGTGTAGGCACTCTAGGAGGTTGAGGAGTGAAGGGTGGTTGAAACTGAAACTTAGGGAGAAGATTGGGGAAGTATTCTAGTGGGGATTGCAGCTATTTTGGAGGCCGTTTGCAGCAGGATTTACAGGTGGGTCGAATCACCCAGCAGTTAAGCCATTGACGGAAAATAGGGCCGAATTTCCGAGATCAACTATTGGCCAAATCCTTTGTGGGTTATTCTGGGTATTTGGTGGGGAGGCAGGGATTAATTTCCCATAATCTTCTGAGCACCAGAGAGAGTTCTAGCAGCAGTTCTACTCAATCAGCAGCGTATTTCTGGGCAGTTTCAGCACAGAGCTAGGGTAGTGCAGTAGCAGATTGGAGAGGGGTGACATATCCTTCATTTGGGGCTTTGCTAGCTTGCCTTGAGCAAGCCCCAGGTGCACTCTTTGCAGCACCATAGTGTACACCCTTGTTTATCAATAAAATGGCTCAGCAGCGCAGCTTCTGGTGCAATTTCTTGGTCTGATTGTGTGCTTACTGTTTTGTGGGTTTTTATGTCTATGCATGCTTTGTTATTTACTGTAAAAATTCCCTAGGAATATTACACTCATCTATGTGAGTAAATATTTCATCAAATTCTACACAATATAATGGCACACTCAACATAAATTATACAAAAACTAAATTTTATATCAAAAGAAGCACCCTCAATTAAGCAATTATCTAGGATGAGGCTAAAGACTTAAAATATTTAGTCTTGAAATAAACAGAATAAACAAATAATCAAATCCCTACACTTCTAAGGAATCGTCCCAACCTGAAGTGAAGATACTTCCATTCAAACAGCACAGTTGTACAATAAGCTGCCGACAAGAAACAGCAAGAGGAGAATCCATCCAACTCCCATCCGCTGAGCTATGTTGTCGCAATGTTGAATAGAACTCCAGAAGCCAGTTAACATTGTTTGGAGATAGTAAAAGATCATGCCAAGCAGGTCCTGGCTGAACCATTAAAATAGTATTTATAAATTTTGATAGATAGGGACCATAGTTTAATAAAAGTAATTACTAACCAAGCTCCCTATCGATTAACATTAGCTTCCTCACCTGCACCAAATTCTGTTCAGTAGATTTCTTACATGCAATTTCACGGCCCATAGAAGATGAGAAAATATTTGTTCTGTTCTTCCCAATAATCATCGTGCCTCCAACCACACGATCTGCATTCCCTTGAAAATCCCAGTTCAGAATTTGAGACATGAGGCGCAATGCTGCAGAACAAACCTTTACTTCCATTCCTGTGCCTTGGAATGTTCTTTGAGCTACACTGAAAGTGGCCTCTTGAGCCCAGCTATAAAACCGCTGCCATTGCCAAAAGAAAAGGTGATAAATCCTCACAGTTACAACTAAGGTGTCTGGGAACAAAGATATATGGCAAAAATCCATTCAACGTTTTTGCATTTTAAAATAATGCTGCCCAATAGAAATATAACCTGCAAATAACCCAATTCAAAGGAAGCCCGACAGTCTTCATGGAACTCTGCAGGAAGCCCCATTGCACTAGCAGTTGAAGGTGAAAATTCAGAAACCTGTTAAGCATGTAAAAACAGAATCCACTTTACTACAGAAAGTACATAACTTATAAAACCTATGAAGCATGTCAAAGTATAAATCTCTTTAATACAGAAAATACACTATAGGATTTTAAAACAAATTTCTTAGCATAAATGACACTAAATATAAAACTCTACAACCATTGGACATGGAAAATTTTGTATTAATGCTCAAGCAAAAAACATTTGAGGCTTCATTACATACCAATGACTCTAGAAAAGTAATCGCTGTGCTCTGGGCAGCAAGAGCGTGAGCACCTAAAACAGCTTGTTTCACCTACATGGCCAATAAACTCATTAACCACAACACAAGAAGAATAGTTTTTGCAAAACAAAAAATAAACAGCTCAATTACTCAAAGACAGGAGAAAAAGAAGAAAAAAGATCAACGTTCACAATTAAGTTATTAACCAGATGCAGTCAACAGGAATTGTGCATACATATTAAAACTTAAGAGTCAAGACAAGCAACAAGGTCACACATTATTATAGAACCTCATGTCAATTATGAGTCCATAACCAGCACAGGATGTTTGAAAATTTCTTCTATGTGTAAAAAACAACTAAAGAGTTAATTTAGTTACAGGATTTACAAATAATTAATTAGCTCTAAAAATCCTGCTTGCCATAAGATAAAAAAATATATATATAAAATCTTAAATCAAACTAAAAGGGTCATGACTCAGGTCATAAGATCCAAATCTTTTACTGGTGAAACGGCCCACTGATAGGCTAAATTTTATAATACAAGTGAAACAGTGCCTTTCAACATAAAAAAAATTAGAAACTTTACCAATGATTACAGTTCAGTTACACTTTTTTCAAGATGCAGACCTATACTTCCACAAAATGCTTCCTTGAATATCGTGTTCTAAAAATGGAAAGAGTCAATCGCCTTAGAAAAGCTATTGAGCAGTTAACTTATCCTCAACTTGTCAGTGTCAAATCTACATGTCACTTACACCATAATACTATGCTATAACTAACTTACATAATAGATCTGTGAGTCTTAACACATGCCCATCCTCTATACAAAAAGCAACTTGCAACACTATTAATGAAGATAGCTCTAATTCAACAGTGAAACAGATAGAAGTGTTCTCTTTTAGACCTGGAATTGCACATCTACTCTACTTGGGAAAACAAGAGAGCAGAGTGGTTAGCAAACTGAAATCATTCAGCTAGATCAGCTGGAAGAAGACTAGCTGCCTAGAACCTACCAGTCAGTGAAACTGCACAAACCAATATGTCTAGACCATAGTTTTAAAAATTGGCCAGTTTGAACCGGTAGCTGGTCAAACTGGCCAGTCAGCAACCGTCAGTCAATGACCCAATACAAAAATATGGTTTGGGGACCAGATGGTACCAGTTAGGTGCCAACCGGCCCAATGTTAAAATTGGGCAGCGTTGGGACGAATTTCCCTGAAGGAAATCCCAGTTAACCCAAGGCAAAACCCTTGTGCCCCAAAAGTAGGATTTATTTTTGTCAAAAAAGAAATCTCTGGTCAAAAGGAATTCAATTTGAAGAGAAGATAATATTATCATTAATATGATCAAATTGATTGGCACAAATTTCAATCGAACAAAAAAAAATATATATATATATATATATATGAAGACTCCTATGTTCAAAAGAATTCTTGAATTTAAATGTTTCCCACCAAAGATTCATGTCAGCTCCTCTTCAAGGGTCATAACCCTTCTCAGTTTCAACTATAAATTTATAATGGATCAAGGGTAAAAGGAGAGGCGTAGATTGGCAGGCTCTGAGTTTCTGAGGTTCGCACTATTCTCTGTGGTGCGACTATGACCTCTGTGGTCTGACTATGATCCTATGGTCTCAGTGGCTATATCTCTATGAGTTCGTATGACATCTCTGCGTCTGGGCATCAATCTATATACAGCTCTTCTGCGTCTCATAAATGTTTTCTGTATTACAGGTTGACAATCTCTGCGCTACAGTACAATGTTATTTATAGTCTCAGCACTTGTATATAAACTGGTCTCAGCTCACATCTGTTATATATACTTTGGTCTCAGCACAATGGTGGTTTCGATGATTCACAATAAAATTTCTGCGATATATGTGCGAAATCATTCTGCATGCATCATCATTTGACTGGAGGTTTGTATCTCGGTGGCACTGTAAAATCACACAAAAGATCTCGTTCTTGGTATGTGTTAAAATTAGCAGTAGGGCCAAATTCTACTTTGGACAGCTCATCTGATGAAGATAATCATTGCATTAAATTTGGAGAGCTCATCCTGATGAAGATAATCATGTGCAAATTTTCAAGGTCGGCCTCACCCTAATGTAGGCACATGAAGCCCAATTGTCATGACTCTTGACCCCAAACGATTTGTATATATAGAAGTGGTCTCCAACCTCATTTCACATCCTTGTGCACTCGTCCTTGTGATAATATATCTCTGCAGCAGCAAAGTTGATTGGGGGACAAGGCAGGGAAGAATATGGGCATAAGTGATGGGCTGGTGTGTTTGGGTATGTTTTATGGTGTGGAAACTCTCTTCTAAGTAGGCCGTAGCCACATGGAATCCTTCTCAACAAGGCCGCAGGCCTTACCTTGCTGAACAGTGGGCCGAAAAGATAGGTATCTGCCCAGGTAGGCTGCAGACCTACTTTGGTGAAGACTCGTTGGCGTAAAGGCTTGTTTGGGGTTGGCTTAAGCCCTGTCATATAACATAAAGAGGCCAGATTGTCTTGGAAGGAGACCACAGCTGTAGAATGCAGTTTAAATGAGTTTGTGAGGGCTGTAACAGTGTGCCACATGCCCTGACCAGGAGGCGCAAGCAACAGCCATAATTTCCAGCACTTGTGATCATAAGGTATGTGCAGTTTTGGATGGTTGTCCAGATTGGAGTCTGTACAGTCTAGTAGCCCTAACCAGTCCAACCTCCTACAGCAGTATGACACCAGCTTATGAAGGCACAAGTTGCCTGCTCCAACTTTATTAAGGGCTGTGATATTAGATCTTCAAATTGGCAAGTCAATCTTGACTTTGAATTACTGTACTCTCTCTCTCTCTGCTGAACATTTGATATTTATAATAAAAATAATTGATAAAGGATTTTCCCCATCTTGGGGTTTTTCCCTGGCTTGAGCCAATCCCTATGTTCTCTTGTCTTGGCTTGTCTTCTGCATATGTTATATATGTTCTTTCTTCAGTTATTGTCAATGCGATAATGGTATATGTGATTGCTGATGAAACTAATGATAATTAAGATTGGGCTAATATGGAACATTGAAGTAATTGACCTAGGCAAAGAACATGTTAAGCTAAAATTAACATGGTATCAGAGCTCAAGTGAGGAGAAGCCCAAGCAAGAGTGTAAGAGAAAGCAATCTCCAAGAGAAGATTGTCGACAAGTCTCCACGGTCTCCTCCTCCTGCAAGGCTGAAGGTCCTAGCAAGTAAGGGTCACTATGTAAGGTCTCATCTCATCAAAAGACAAAGGGGGTTTTGGGACTGCTTTTCATTATTTTATGGAGGGTTCTCCATTGGGGTTTCTAAGCACTTTTTGATCTCTAATATGGTTGACATTTGGATCCGATCTCGGCTTCTTGTCCTACGTTTATTTTTGCAACAGGTCTATGAATTTTGGAGGTTTACTATGGCATGAAATTTCAACTCTCTGAGTTCTTTGTGGCTCCTGAGGTATAGTGCGAATTTATTATCCAAGGCAAATCTGTATGGGTTTCTAAAACAATTTGCATGCCCTAATCCAAGCTTGTCTGAAGTCTTCCTTCATTGAACTCCTAAGGCCTAATTCATGATAGTTATCTGTACATATTCGGCCCTCCTGAAGCCTATTCAGAGGCTTATCTATGTGATATTTTCGGCCCTCAACAAATTTGTGTGAAGTGAAATTCTCTGGGCTAATTCATCTCTACCTAGGGTTTGATCGTACATTTTTCTGAAGCATAAATTGTGATGATCTTAACCTCTAATTTGAGCCTAATCTGAGGAAGTCCTTCACTAATTTATTAAGGCATTCGTTAAACTCTAGTTGGATGATTTAGAGAGGAAATTGAGGCAAATTTTTCCCACTTTTGAGAACTGACTGCATGGACAATCATGGGACCATTTATCAAATCTATTGAAACTAAATCTCTATGCTTGTGACCTTCTATGTTAGTTTAAAGACACCATTTGGGACTTAGCCCTATGTGTCACAATTATGCGCATGGAAGTTTGATTTGTTGATTTCTGGTAGCGTCGGATGTGCTCTTAGCCTCAAAATTTGCAGGGAGGCTAGGACACATGTATTCCACAATACCCAAAAATCATTTTGGGAAACTCCACCCAGAGATAGTTTTATTAAAATAATTAATTATTTTTAATGGGTGTCTAAGTCTAAACTTAGGAAATTAAAGTAATTACAAGGTATTAATCAAATTGCGGACGAAACTTCTAGAAGAAGACGAGGATCAAGCCAAAATTATCTAAGTCGTTGATTAGAATCTAATCTGGGCCGTTGGTTCTCAATGAGAAGATTATAAGAGGCGCTCGTGGGCATTTGGAAAACACATCAGAGAGAGATCAAGAGATCGAATTTCTCAGAGAGGGCAGCGCAGTAGTTGCTAGAGAATCGATTGAGGGGATTTCTTATAGTGAGGGGCAGGGATAGTTCCGAAGGGAGATATCCTTATCCGGGAATACATCGCAGAGGAGGCAGTGAGAGATCCGGAAGACGCAGCACAGAGGCCACACTAGGCAGCGTAGGCTGATGCTCAGGCAACACAGAGCCTGAGAGGAGATCTGAATTTTGCTAGAGAAGTCAAGTTATGGAGCCAGAAGCCAGAGTGTGAGACCAAGAGGACAAAAGTCGAAGTTCCAGAACGTTCAACCAGAAGGACTGACGCAGGCCCCAGAAGCAGTGACACAAAACAACTCAGTGATTGCGCAGAAACTGTGTAGAGGCTGCTAGGGTCTAGCCATTCAGTGGCTGGGCCAGTCTTGGATCGCCAATGATAGTGTTTGGTATCTCTCACTAATCTCTTTGTTAGTCAAATTCTTTGTATTGGATAGCCAGTAAGGTATCCAAAGATTGTATTCAAAAAACTATTACTTAATAATACAAACCCTCAGTTGTTGCACGATTTTCCCTCATTGGGTTTTTCTGGGGACATTTATCCAAAAATAGCAGTTATGTTGTGTATTTCTTTCTTGCTCAGTTTCTTGATTACACATTTAATTTAATTGGTGATGGCTGTAGTGTATTAGTTTCGGTATTTGCTATAGGATGCAGTAAATAATTTGTTCAGTAATTAACAAATAGAAGGAACTTATTCAATTGTTGCAGTAGAAATTTGGGTCTTCCAAACTTTCACATGCTATCAAAGCTACAGGTGCAACAAGAGAGTAGAGTCGAAAGAGCCCAATGCTGAAGAGAAAGAGGGAAGTCAAATTAATAGTTATTGGAATACTTAATATTGGTAATGGTGACTTCGTAACACGAATTCGTTTCGGTATTTGCTATAGGATGCAGTAAATAATTTTTTCAGTAATTAACAAATAGAAGGAACTTATTCAATTGTTGCAGTAGAAAATTGGGTCTTCCAAACTTTCACATGCTATCAGAGCTACAGGTGCAGCAAGAGAGTAGAGTCGAAAGAGCCCAATGCTGAAGAGAAAGAGGGAAGTCAAATTAATAGTTATTGGAATACTTAATATTGGTAATGGTGAATTTGTAACACGAATTCCTACAACGAGTTTCTCTTCTTCTTTTTTCTTTTTTTTTCTTTTAATGTATGTATATATCTATAATTTATATGTATATGTATATGTATATTTATTGTATAATTTTAAAAAAACAAAGCAAAACAAAAATAAAAACTTTGTTTTTATACTTTTCACTTTCTTTTTTAATTCCTTTTTATATATATATTTTCATAATTTATTTTTAATGTGTGTGCCTTTTTTTTAAATTGGCCAATGGACTAATTTTTTTTCTTTTCGCTTCATCACGGACGTCGAAACTGGAGAAACTCCAAAAAATACAGTGTGGCTATAGCTTGACCAAGGGCCTCCTAATAAAAAAAAGGGCTTTGATACCAATGTAAAGAACAAATTTCATACTAAACAGAAAATTCAAAATATATGGAATATAATAATGTCCATCATATGACAAGTAATATATTTGTATAAGAATGTTTGAATGTACAAGTGATATGATAGGTTACAAATGAGGGCCCTATTTATATACTTAGGCAAGGTGCCCCTTCATGAATAGTCATGTCCTTTAGGACAAGTTTCTTAAATATACTAATTAATATTAATTATTAACTATATGTTTATGTTCATAACATGTTCTCTTTACTCATTGAATACCAACTTGTTCACCAACGACATGTATGCCGAACATATGTAAAAGTTCAGCAAACCTTAACCAAAGCTTTAAGGTTCACTTGATTTTGAACCTCGTGCTTCAAATTTGGCAAACTTTATGACTTAGATCCTCTCTAATTACTCGGTTCACATCTAAAGAGTACATGAAAGGGGGGAGACAGTCTGACGAAATGGAAATTGATTGAAGTAACCAGGAAGCCTCTAAAAACAATAACAGACTCACTATGGGGGCTTACCAATGCAAGCCAATGATATTGATCCTTACCAACAGTCAAGTCCTCGAAAATATGTACTCAATAAAGGAAAGAAAACAATCTAAAAAGGTCTCAAGGTGTAAATGCTGGGCCCCAAACTTTGCTAGTACAATGGACCAAGGAGCAATACGTTTGCACTAGAAGATGCACCAAAGGAGTGTCTTGAGTATCACTATCCTAGCCTAGTTGGTCTAGCAAACTCAATCTCCAAAGCTCAGAACATAAAAAACAACAAGCATGATGATTGTGTCCAAGGAATGCAACTTGGATGAGAAACCCTAGAAATGGTTTTAGAAACACTATCTCTCTAGAAGGCATAGCCCTTCTTAAGTCAAGGATGGAGACCTTATCACAAGTTGAAATAGGGCCCCATGAACTAAACCCCCAAATAAGTATAGGTCATAGTGATCTCAATTTCTACCCCTTAGAAATAGAATTGGTAATTGGAGAGAGTACTTTATTTTACCCAGGGCAACCATACATTAACGAAGAACATAGAAGATGGACAAGGGGTTGATCTATCTATGTAATCACTTAAGCGAGGAAGCCAAGAGGATCACATTATCAACAAAATGAAGCAAAGAGATCTTCACATGATGTAGAAGAAAACCATCATCATCTTGAGATAGGACTCCATCTCCTCAGAAAGTGAACAGTAGTCTGATAGTCTTTTTTAAATGTTGCATTCCATCTAGCTTTCTACTGACCCTTATTGAACACAACTCGGATCATATCACATCAAGAATGGCAGCATAACATATTAAGAAGGTATAATCGATCAAAATCCTCTTATACTATACACAAACTTATGGATAGTGTGAATAATGCATTCAGAACATTTAAGGAAGAAGACATCAACCAACAATATCATTAAAGAGATAAGCGATAGGAGCAACAAGAGGGTCACTCCATCTACTATCAGCATTTTTGCAAGTAATGAGCTTCTGGATAACTCTTCTAATGCAACCAAGTGAAGAGAATACAAGCATTTCTAGGAACAACTATTTTCATAGCTCTTTAGAAACTTCTATAAACAAGTATAAATATTTCAAAGGACCATGAACAAAAAGGTGATGATAACAAAAACTGCTATATACCAAAGGAAATTTCATGCTTCAGACGCAAACAAACTTTCCTAGAGTGTACCTCATTGAAAAAACCTTCTCTTTCCACTTCAACAAATTCAAGCCTGCAAAAGCAATCAAGGCATACATTAGAACCAATATTCACTGGTAAATCATGGTAAACAAACATTAACTAGACATATGTAACACAATGACAGATATGCTTGACATCCATATGGAACACTTTTAACTATTAAGGTATATGTAAAAAATTCAAAAAACAAAAGAACATACCATGTCTACAAAGAAACTTCCATGACTAAATTTCTAGAACTAATACAGTAAATAATTCACTTCATGAACAGCATTTATCCATAAACCAATTGAGGAAGTGATATATAGAGGAACTCAATGAATAGATCTATTGTTCTTTAATAGACAAGTTAATCTTAGCGTCCTATTCGAACTGAATCTTATCTAAGTGAAGCACTCCACATTGAAAAAATCTAGGAAAGATTTTGGACATCATAAGTTAACCTTAGCCATGCACTTAAGCACCCCCTTCCATGAGGTAAATTTGGAAAAAAGAATATTATTCAATTTACATTTTTCTGGAAATAATCCAGCTTATTTTGAGCGAGAGAAATGTGCCCCACTTGGTACCAGTTCAGGTCTATGTTATTCAAGGCAGGAGATAGCGCATCACACGAGGAGATTCCTTTTCTACTTCCAATTGACTGATTCATGCATGGAAAATTGACATTCTCAGAAGTTCAATCCAGTTCAGTCATACCTCATCCAGTTCAGTTCAGTTCTATTCAAGGCAGAAGTGGGTGCTCTGTGTAATGTCCCTTTTTTCGAACATTAGAAAATGAGAGTATCTCAGTAGCCTGGGTTACAAATTAAAATTAATTATGGGCTACAGGAGAATTAATTAATTAAAAGTGACTAAAGAAAAAGAAATATTATAAATCGCTTTAATAAAGAAGGAAAAGACCCATGGTATTCAAATGACCCTTGATATTCACCCATGGTATCCCGATAGTCCACTACTATAAAAGGAGATGAGAACTCACTCCTTAGGCATGCATTTGGGGATAATTGTTTTGCTATTGTTGAGCTAAGCTCTTGGAGCTTGTCTAGGTGAGAGCCCATATTATGTAAAGGGTTAGTTTCAATGGAAAGTGATCCACCCTAGCTTATCCAATCAAGAGGGGTTTCAGTATTGAGAGATATACCAAAGCCACTCCAAGAGGAGGGATCAAATCAGATTCCTCATTGGCACTTGGCAAGATAGAGATTTTGGAACATTGGTTGGAAGGTTGAAGCAGCGCACAATTGCAGATTGGGAAATCCAGCCATAGAAGATTTCTCCAGCTTATCTATTTGTTAGGTTCCTATGAATTTTGATGTAATTTCCTTCTTAATAATAAATAAATAAACAGATGGGATTCTACAGTAGAATTTCTCTGCACACTTTGCAATTATTGATTTTAAATCAGTCAAATTCTCGACAAGAATTATTATGTTCTTCTGAAGAAATTTCATAGAATAATTTCTGAGAAATTAAAATAAATTTAAAAAGGGATATTACACTCTATCCGAAGGTTAATCTAAGTTGCCTTATGGATCATTCATGCAGTTCTTTAGGGCAGAGCCAGGGCACACCACTTGAGCACTGGCTAGAGCAGATTCCATTAGATTATTCCCAAAAAATTCCTTCATCTTCTCCAGTTGACTAGTGCACCCTATCCATAGGGTTTTCATGCAGAAGTTGCAAGATTAGTTCAGGGGGACATTCACCTATTTTTCCTCTTATATTCCAAAGCAAGAAAGGTGCATCACCTATGAGGGAAAGATCTATTCACACTTATGGATAGAATGGATAGATCAACGCCTTAGAATTCAGCGTCTTCGAGGGGGCAACCTCCTTTACATTACATAAATGAACAATTCTTGGATGATTCAAATGACAAAACCTCCTTTCTATATATAAGAGTCTAAGGAGTCACAATATACCCCAGCCGACCTAACAATAATAATATAAAGCCACAAAAATAACAATAGAGGAATTTTATGGGGCACAGTAATAACAATATGGGAACAATAGGGGCACAACAATATTAATAAGGGATACAACTACAATAGTAATGGGGTAATCACTAATATTATAGGGACTTAACAATTCTCCATTCACATTCTAGCTTGGAGGTGGCACATGAATACAGGAATAGTAGTGATTCGTCAGCACTAGGATGAACTTGCTCTCCTATGGTGATCAGAACTAAAAATTGAGATTACGTTTGCAACTCGTCACAATCTTTTGATCATGAGGTTGTAGATCAAACATTGTTGTTGCATCTCTGTTCATTGATTAAAAATTTTAAATCTTCATACAGCGGATTGATGTCTACGTGTGTGTGAAAACTCAGTCCTTTCATTGCTTTCATGGCTTCTTGCCATCTTCATTAGAATCTAGTTTGTTAAGGAACCAATGGGAACTCACTGATTCACATCATTGGTTCCTCCATTTCCCACTTTAAGGCACAAGCTCTGAGAAGCATTATTTTGAAAATCTATTTTTTACTGTTTCTAGAGCTAAAATCTCACACATTCAGGGCACAAAAATTTACTTTTCTGTGTGTATCTTTGCAGAAACAAAAGGAAATACTGATCTATTGAGTCTTGAGCTGTCTTTCCTATTTGTACTGAATTTGCATTTTGACTTCACTGATTTTTGTGAATCAGCCTATCTGAACCAAACAGTGATGAAATTGCAAGTGCGAGGGACATTTTCCTGAGTATCTAACCACTGGGCTTCAGACCTTTAGGGAGACTGTAATATCTCTAAGGAAATTATACAATGATAAAAAAAAGCATGCATAGTAAAAACAACCACAAAAATCAAATACAAATCAGACACCATGAAATAAGCCAAAAACAGTGCTGATTTGAGCCATTTTATTATCAATAGATATTTGGAAAGTGTGCACCTGGGCTTGCCCAGGGCAAGCTAAGCTAGCAAAGCCCAAGTAATGAAGCAAGTGCCCCAACTGCTATGTAGCTGTCCCCCCTATGGCTCTGCACTGAACACCCAGAAAATTGAACTGCTAGCTGTGAAGAATGGCTTATTTGACCCCCTTCCAGTGCTCAAATTCAGGGCACAAAAATTTACTTTTCTGTGTATCTTTGCAGAAACAAAAGGAAATACTGATCTATTGAGTCTTGAGCTGTATTGACTATTCATACTGAATTTGCATTTTGACTTCACTGATTTTTGTGAATCAGCATATCTGAACCAAACAGTGATGAAATTGCAGGTATGAGGAACATTTTCCTGAGTATCTAACCACTGGGCTTCAAACCTTTAGGGAGACTGTAATATCTCTAAGGAAATTATACAATGATAAAAAAAGCATGCATGGTAAAAACACCCACAAAAATTACATACAAATCAGACACCATGAAATAAGCCAAAAACTGTGCTGATTTGAGCCATTTTATTATCAAAGTATGGAGTTAGAATAGATGTTTGGAAAGTGTGCACCTGGGCTTGCCAAAGGCAAAATAAGCTAGCAAAGCCCAAGTGATGAAGCAAGTGCCCCAACTGCTATGTAGCTGTCCCCTCTATGGCTCTGCACTGAACACCCAGAAAATTGAACTCCTAGCTGTGAAGAATGGCTGATTTGCCCCCTTCCAGTGCTCAGAAAAATCCAAGAAATTAACCCTGGCCTCTCCTCCAATAACCCACCAAAACCCAGAAAGGGTTTGGCCAAACGCTGACCCCAAAATTTCGGCTCAATTTCCCCTAGCTCCCCTAGCTGCTGGGTATTTCAACCCACCTGTAAATGTCACCACTGAAGGCTCCCAAAATGGCTGAGATATTCAGCAAATCCCCTTCTAGAACTCCTCCACAAGTCTCAGCCCCAAACTCCTCTTCCTCCCAATGCCCACGTGTGGCACGAAATGGGTATTGCGTAGGTCCACGCAGTCCTTGCTGAACGAACCAGCTCCACAAATACGCTGAAAAGGGCTTCCAGATCAGATTGAAAGTGATGAAGACTCCCTCCTAGGGCTAGAACTCGAGGTCCACTGAAGCAAGGGTGAGATTCTCACATGAAAATCTCTTGTGCTCAACAGCACATGCAAACTTGGCTTCCAGCTCAAGCGTGCAAGTCAAGGTGAAAGTTCAAATGATCAAAGATACCCAAAATGAGCGCCTCCTATTTTTTCATTGTGCCTCCAATTTTCTCATGTGCGACCCAACCATCGATTCCCTTCATCCTTTCCCTCCAAGAGTGCTTCTTTCCAAGAGGGGAGTGTATTCCCCCTTTGGTGTGGCCCCCACCATCTACTAGCCATTTGATTTTTCCCTTTCTCCTATGTTGGGCCCTTGCTTAGCTCCAAAACTTCAAGTGGGATCCCGCAACCCACTTTTCCTAAGTGAAAGTACAAAATGCAACAAAATTGGCAAAAGTGATTTTCCCCTTACCAATTATTGCTAAGTGGGAATATCATAGTCCTCCCCGCCAAAAAGTTGTTTGTCCTCAAGCAACTTGTTATATAAAAATTAGTTAGTTAAGTATTTATTAGGCAAAGAGCATGATCTTTCACCAAGAGGCACCCAGGGCGGTATAAAGCCAGGGACCTCCCTCAAATTGTAACCATCTTCTATTTTTCAATAATAATAAATATGATTTTTCTAAGTATTTGAGCGCGTTTGTGCCATCTGGTATCAAAGAGTTTCAATCCTCAGCATCGGCATCTTTGCGCCCTGTCCATTCGCTCATTGTTCTGTTGTCATTCCATTGTTGCCCAATTACCTGTGCACACTCCCTTGTTCTGTCGCCTTGTCTTTCTGCCCTCTGTCATGTCGTCCACAGTATTACTCCTCCTCGTCCGTTTTCCCTGCATTGTGTGTTGTCCCTGCGTTGTGCTTCCGCCCATTCATCTGTCCGCAGTTGCACCTGTCCGCAGTCCTCTGCACACTTATCCGGTTCCATACCTGTCCCCGCCGACGTCTTCCGCACCCAATCATTGTGTACCCGCGATTCCTGGTCTGCTATTTCCGGTCAAGTATCGATCTCGAGCAGCTCTGATGGCGTTCATTGACCTCATAGCTTATTCAAGCTAACGGAGGGACATAATCGTATAAGGTCACGATTGGTACGTTGGGGTATATATAACTATAAAGGTTTATAACTTAAATCATATAGCTATATAATATTAATTAGTTATTGATATAATTTCATTGATTAATTATTATTTAAAAATAAAAATAAAAAATAAACTATATGTTATATAATTAAATTAATTAATTTAATTTAATTACTTAAAAATAAAAGATAAAATATAAAAATAAAAAATTTAGTCAACTTAAGGAAGAAAGTTAAGCTGGCGGACAAATATACACCCCCACAAACTCGTTCAATGTCGTCGATGACAATGATCGATTTCAGCAAAAAATTGATTGATCTGGAGAATAGGATTACTAGCCACTCTGATGATTCAACCAAAAAATAGTCAATCTCGAGAGTAAGGTTATTGAGCATTCCGACGATATCAAGAAGCTTCAAGATACGACAAATCGGATAGAACTACAGCTCGGGCAGAACCATATCAAATATGAAATGAATCATAGTAAGACAATGTCATTGCTGAGCACTTTGTGTGACAAGATGAAGGTTACACCCGAACAACTACTCCAAGATGATGGAGGTAATCAACAACACAATTCATCAAATTCAACAAATTCAGCGGATTCTCATGAAAAAACAGTCTCCAAAAAATCATCCACGCACTATCAAGGAAATAGTAACGCGACTTTTTCAGATAAGCAGCGTTGGAATACATTCACCAATCAATACCCTCTTTTCGCTCCACCATTAGCAACGTATCAGCGAAAGGCAAAAATCGAGCTGCCCAAATTCGATGGTAATGAAAAATGCAGCGTTCCGTGGCTGAATAAAGCAAAAGAATACTTCAATATTTACGACATCGACAATGATGACGAAAATATTAGGCACGCTTCCTTGAAAATGGAAGGAGAAGCATATAATTGGTATTTGGGGTGGAAGAAGAGGACAATCGCCATCAGTTGGAGAAAATTTAAGGATGCATTCTTTAAAAGATTCGAAGGTGTAAAGGAAGAAGAGTTCTTTTCAACACTCATCAGATTACGACAAAAAGGAAATGTGGATGAGTACACCCAAGAATGGGAGACCTTAGCAACACAAGTACCTGGGTTATCAGAATCCCGTCTAATTCAATCATACATCTCTGGACTTAAAACTCATCTACGAGTAGAACTTGAGCTTCATGACATTACGTCAATAGAAATAGCAAGACAAAAAGCAAAAGTTAATGAAAAGAAATTTGAACAAATACTGTGGTAAAAACTGGAAAAAGTATATTCGAGACGAAGAATGCCCTGTCTGTGAATACAGATAATACAAGATATGTACTACCACATCTTCGAGAAGACAAAAAATCTAGCTTGGAAATGCAAAGGATAAAAGAAGGCAAATGCAAACGTTGTGGCGAGAAGTGGGACCCTAAACATAGGTGTGTTAAAGGAAAAGAATTGAAGAACCTATATAACTATGAAGCAACTAATGATTCAAACAGTGATTAATCAGACATAGAAGGAGTAGAAGATGCCCCAGAATTCCCTCTAGAATTAGATGATGGAAGTATTCCACAAGTGTCACTATCAGCTATGATAGGTATATCACAACTCCAGACTCTAAAATTAAAAGGACATATAAAGAAGAACAACAAAGTGGTTCTCATTGACTCTGGTAGCACCCACAATTTTTTTGATGCAACTGTGGCAAAGAGACTCAGCATTTTTTCATTTCCCTTACCCAACATGAAGGTGATGCTAGTCGATGGTAAAAAAGTTGAAAAGGTAGGGAAATGCCATAAGGTCAAATTGCATATTCAAGACCTTAATTTAGAATCCCCATTTTTCACTGTACCATTAGAAGTAGATGTGGTCTTAGGTATCCAGTGGCTACGAACCCTAGGCATTTACTTTGCCAACCATCAAGAGCAATTCATAAGCTTTAACTAGGAAGGGCAGAGGTACAAGTTATATGGACTCCAAGCACCAGAGAATCAAATCGTGTCGTCATCCTAGATGATGAAGATGATTCGGAAAGGAGCACCAGCTTATGTAGTACAATGTCACCAGTTAGAAATGTTATCTGCAAACATGATCAACAAAGAGTCACCAGAAGTACAAGAGCTAATTCAGAAGCATGAAAAGGTATTCCAAGACCTGCCCATGAAAATGCCTCCTAACAAGGAAATTGAGCATACGATAGAAATCAAAGCAGGATCAGACCTCGTGAACATCAAGCCATATCGATATCCACATCTCCAAAAGACTGAAATTGAAAGATTAATCCAAGACCTTTTAAAATGTGGGATCATCTCGAAAAGTAAGAGTTCATATGTTACTCCAGTGGTATTGGTAAGGAAGAAAGATGGATCATTCAAGCTATGCATTGATTGTAGAGGATTAAACAAAATAACGATTAAAAACAAATTCCCAATTCCCTTTATCGACGAAATGTTGGATGAACAACATGGCGCAAAATACTTCTCAAAATTGGACTTAAGGTCAAGTTATTACCAAATTAGAATCAGGTTGGAAGACATATCAAACACGGCATTCCGAACACACGAAGGCCACTATGAATTTAAAGTAATGCCCTTTGGGTTAACCAATGCACCAGCAACATTCCAAGCCACTATGAACGATTTATTCCATCCATATCTTAGGAAGTTTGTACTAGTATTCTTTGATGATATTTTAATTTACAGTAAAACTTGGAAGGAGCACCTACAACATCTAGATAAAGTTCTTACACTACTAAAAGAGCATCAGTTCTATTGCAAGAAATCCAACTGCACCTTTGGGAAGGAAGAAGTAGAATATCTCGGACAAATAATATCCCATGGAGTAAAAGTGGACCCTAATAAAATCAAAGCTATAAAGGAATGGATCAAAGCAGTTAATATATCCAAGCTAAGAGGGTTCTTAGGATTGACTGGATATTACCGAAGATTTATTAAAAACTATGCACATATAACTGCACCTTTAACAAACCTCTTAAAGAAGAATTCATTTCAATGGAATGAGGAAGCAGGAAGGTGTTTTGAAGAACTGAAGGAAGTTATGTCTAATGCCCCGGTATTGGAAACTCCAGACTTCTCTAAACCATTTATCATCGAGTATGATGTTTCCGGATTCAGTATAGGCGCAGTGTTAATGCAAGAAGGGCATCCAATAGCTTTTAAAAGCAGGAAGCTCAATAAAAGAGAATGTCTTAAGTCCACATACAACAAGGAAATGCTCGCCATTATGCATGCACTGGCTAAATGGAAACAATATCTTTTGGGAAGTAAGTTCTCCATTCGAACAGACCATAACAGTCTAAAGCACCTCCTTCAACAAAAAACACTTTCCGAAGAACAACAAAAATGGATTGAAAAAATTGTCGCCTTTGACATGGAGATACTACATAAAAGAGGAAAGGACAATGTAGTAGCAGATGCCCTGTCTAAGAAGGACAAAGAACCAACACTACTTGCAGTCTCGTTTGTTGTTCCTGAATGGCTTAATCAAATTCGAAGTGTGTATGGTACGGATCCAGAAATAATTGTGATAATCAATAACCTTCCAAACAACTCAAAATTTGAATGGAAGAACAAAAGGAAGAATCTATTTGAATTCAAGCTCCAAGTATAAATCCAAGATACTCAAGGAGTCACAATGCACGTCAATCATTCTTTTGGAAAGGGATGAGTCGCGATATTCAGAAATATGTAGCGGAATGTGACACGTCAAAGAAATAAAAATGAAAATATCATGACACCTGGGTTACTTAACCCCTTAAACATTCCGAATCAAAAACAGGAAGAAATATTGATGGACTTTATTGAGGGATTACCTGAAGGCAACGATAAGATTTTTGTAGTACTCGACAAACTCAACAAATATGCTCACTTTATTGCAATGAAGAAATCAAACTCAGCTAAACAAATCGCTGAGATATTCTGCAAAATATTTATAAATTACACAATTTTCCGAAAGTCATTGTGAGTGATAGAGAAGCCAAATTTAAGGGTAATTTTTGGAAAGCACTGTTCAACCATATAGGAACCTACCTAAATATGAGTTCCGCTTACCACCCTCAAACAAATGGACAAACAGAGGTTGTCAATAAATGATTGGAAGCCTACCTACATTGTTACGCTACAGAAAATCAAAATAAGTGGGCTTAGTGGTTGCATCTCGCTGAATGGTGGTATAATTCTACTTATCATACGTCAGCAAAAATTACTCCATTCCAAGCTTTGTATGGGTACAAAACTCCAAAATGGAAGGATCTAGCTATCGTCCAGACAAATCTACCAGTTGTTAAAAACCAACTAGAAGAATCCCAAAAAATCGTCCAAACCCTAAGAGAATATTTAAATAATGCAAGAAACCGTATGAAGCAACAAGCGGACCGAAACAAAACCGAAAGAGAATTTGAAGTTGGAGAATGGGTATTTATCAAGCTCCAGCCATACAAGCAGTTGTCCTTGAAACAAAAAGCGAAAAATAAATTGGCACCGAAGTTCTATGGACCATATCAGATCAATAAAAAATTGCATATAGCTTAAGCCTTCCAGATAAAAGTCGAGTTCACAACGTCTTCCATGTATCCTGCCTTAAAAGGGCATTGGGTGACCATCAATCAGCACAAACAACACTTCCATTCTTAGATGATGAAGGAAGGGTCATTTTAGAACCAGTAGGTATCATATCCACTAGAGAAAAGAAGCTTTGATCTCGTGTAATCAAGGAATACTTGATCAAGTGGAAGGACTTACCAGAAGAAGAAGCTTCTTGGAAGATTGAAGCATTTCATCAACAACATTCGTCGTTACGTATGCTTTGAGGACAAAACATTTTTTGGGAGGAAGGCAATGTTATATAAAAATTAGTTAGTTAAGTAGTTATTAGGCAAAGGGCATTCACCAAGAGGCACCCTGGGCAGTATAAATCCAGGGGCCTCCCTCAAATTGTAAACATCTTCTATTTTTCAATAATAATAAATATGATTTTTCTGAGTATTTGAGCACATTTGTGCCATAACTGCAAGGATGGATGTTGAAGTATCTGCTCTCCCTCCCAAGTGGCATCCTCATTAGGCAGATTTCTCCATTTGATTAAGAACTCTTTGATGATCTTGTTCCGCAAATGTCTCTCGCAGGTGTCAAAAATAGCCTCAGGCTCCAAAACCACATGCCCCTCATCATCCATGGGCAGTAACTCTGTAGATGTTGTCACCTGCTACCCCAGTGCCTCTTTCAGGCAAGACACATGGAAAATGTTGTGAACTCGGCTCCCTAGTGATAGCTCCAACTTATACGCTACCTCTCCAACTCTCTTGGAGACTCTATACGGCCCATAAAAGCGAGGCTTGAGCTTTTCGGCCCCCTTTTGTTTGAGCATGGACTGTTTGTACAGCTGAAGCCTCAGGAAAACCAAATGCCCAACCTCAAACTACCTCTCTACTTGGCCCATATCAGCATAGAGCTTCTACTGGTTTTGTACAGTATGTAGGTCGTCCTTGAGAGCCTGTAGGATATCCTAGCTCCTCCTGTATCCAATCCTTGGCCCTTGGGGCCCAACTGTCTCCAAACATCACAACAGCGAAATTCAATGCATCATAATTGTACAAAGCTTGGAATGGGGACATACCTATGGACATGTGGTACATTGTGTTGTAGCAGTACTCGCCCAAATGCAACCACCGTATCCATAGTTGTGTAAATAGCCCTCCAACCACTTTTTTACAATCTTTGTCTACCCATCGGTCTAGGGTTGATAGCTAGTGCTTGGGGTGAGCTCAATACCCACCATCCAGAATAACCCCTGCCAAAATCCCCCCATGAACCTGTTGTCCCGGTCACTGACAATAGTCTTCAAAAGACCATGAAGTCGAAACACCTCCCTCAAAAACAATTCATCCACCTATGAGGCCAAAGACCGGGCTGAAATAGCGAAGAAGTGGGCAAATTTGGTTCATCTATCTACCACCACATAGATGTAGTCCTTGCCTTGGATTGTAGGCAACCCGGTGATAAAATCCATCGAAATGTTCTCCCATTTCCCCTTAGGGGTAGGAAGAGGCTATAACAATCTAGCAGGGTGTGTCTGCTCACCCTTGTTCCTCTAGCATGTACCACACTCTCGGACATGCCTCAGAACATCACCCTTAAGGCCCTTCCATGCCAAATGCTCCCTGATAGCCCTGTATGTTTTGGTGAACCCTCGATGCCCTACTAATGGTGAATCGTGGGCAGCCTGCATAATCTTCTCCCTCAATTGGGAGTTGGGCACTAAATAAATCTGGTCCTTATAGTAGAGTACCTCATTCATTACCCTGTACCGGTCATCTGTAACTGCGCCATCAAGGACCTCACATGCAAATCGGTCCTTGGAATACTCCACTAGCAACTGCACCTTCCAATCTGGCGCAATGCTCATCAGCGAAATAGTGGTCGACCTCCTGGACAATGCATCAGCTACCACGTTGTGCTAACCCTTGACATACTCAATGTCAAAGTCATATGCCTGAATTTTTCTCACCCATTATTGTTGCCTCTCCTATAGTTGTTCCTGCTCCAAAAAGAATCTGGGGCTATTGTGATCTGTTTTCTCTCGGAACCTATTGCCCACCAAGTACAGTCTAAACTTTGCCAGCGCATGCATGATGGCTAGCATCTCTTTGTCTTTTATGGAGTATAGTCGCTCGTGGGAAAGTAGCTTATGACTCTCAAAACCTACCGGGTGCCCCCCGCATCAAGACCGCTCCTACGCCTTCCCCTGATGCATCGCACTCAAGCACAAAGGGTTGCATGAAATTTGGAAGTGCCAACACCGGGCAACTGCTCATCACCTGTTTGAGGCGCTCAAAAGCCTCCTACACTCCGTTGATCCACTTAAATGCCCCCTTGGTCAAATCAGAGAGGGGGGCTACCAACTGAGATAAGCCCTTCACTAACTTCCTGTAGTAGGTGCATATACCCACGAAACCCCTCAACTTTGTCACATTCCGAGGTACTGGCCAATCCCGGATGGCCTTAATCTTTTCCTCATGCACTCTCACGCCATCCTTCCCAATAATATGCCCCAAACAGATCAGCTTTTTCAATCCAAACTCACACTTGGACAACATGGCGTAGAACTATTGCTCCTCTAAAATGTGCAACACCACCTCCAAGCACTGCAAATGCTCCTCCCAGGTCCATTTATAGATCAGAATGTTGTCAAAAAATACCAATACGAATCTCCGCCACGGAACACATGGTTCATGCAAGACAGGAAGGTGGTAGGTGCGTTGGTTAGTCCAAAGGGCATAACCAGAAACTCGAAGTGCCCATAGTGACACCTGAAGGTTGCCTTGGGGGTCCTAATCCCTCACTCTGATCTGGTGCTACCCCGAATGCAAGTGTATCTTGGAGAAGTACTTAGCGCCTCTCAGCTCATCTATGCGTGGAATCGGGTAGCGGTCCTTCAGGGTCTTTTTGTTGAGTGCCCAGTAATCTATGCACGTTTGTAATGTCCCATCCTTCTTCACTAGGACAACTGATGAAGCGAAGGAGCTAGAGTTAGGCTTAATATGCCTAAGTGCCAGCACCTCATGAATGGCTCGCTCAATCTCATCCCTGTAGGCCTTTGGATGTCTGTATGGAGTGGTAATAACAGCCTATACCCCTAGCTCTAGCTCAATCATGTGCTCAATCCCCAGTCAGGTGGCTGCCTTGGCAGTATGTCCCCAAACACTACAGGGTATCTGTCTAGGATGGCCTATATGTCTTGGGTTGACCCCAGCCTCGGAAATCCTCAACTCCACTACCCACTCAATGTCACCATGCCTCAAATCAGCCTCCATTCTGTGTGTTTAGATTGTCTATGGAGGGTAAGAATGCATGCCTCGAAGAACAACTAATTTTCCATCCGGCCCTGTAAACTCCATCTCCAACTTCCTCCAATCAGTAGTGACCGACCAAGAGAATAAAGCCACTAGACACCCATCACCACATTGGTGTCTGGTACATCCACCACGAAGAAATGGTCCATCACTGAATAGTTCCCCATGGTCATTATCAAAGTAGGAACATATGGCATACACTGCATGGTCCTATCCCCTGGCATAAGGACTGAGAAGCCCTCAAACTCCTGGGTCGTGATACCCCTCCTCTGGACCATCTATGCATTGATCAAACTGTGGCGGCCCCACTGTCCACCAAAATTGAGACGCATGGTGCCTCTGATCCTCAATCAAAAATTTGGGTGCCCCACGTAAGGCTGCAAGGACCTCTCCTGCTAGGGCGAAAGGGGATCTCCCTGGTGGTGGTGGTCCCCTCTCAGCATGTGCCACATTGGCATCTTCGTCCATCTCCAACTCTACGTCATCCTCCTGGTCATTGTCAGAGAAGACCTCAATGTAATGGGCCTTGCCCGCTGTGCATCCTACAGCTTGGTGCCCAAGGTTCCTGACAGGTGAATTTCTCCACCATAGGTCGTGACTCCCGCATGTCCCATTGTGGTTAATCCATGGAACCACCAATCATGGGCTTCCCCCTCTAAGTGCAGCATGGAACTCTTGATTGCCCCCACCTCTGTCATCTAGTTGAGCTTAAAATAAACATCTAACTTCTCAAGCCATGCCCTGGCTGAGCTCTTGGCCGAGCCATCAAAGTTGGGATGAATAATCTTCCCATTGTGCGCTGAAGGTCTGTGCCATGTGTGTAGCCTCCTCCATCCCTTGCTCCTGTTGTTTCCCTTGAGATGCAAGAAGTCCCTAAAGGTGATGGCCTCTCTGAAATCGGACCCATAGGATTGATACTCCACCAAATAGTCCCCCATGGGCATCTCCTGTCGTTGTGGCCCTCCAGCACCAGATGTTAGAAATGTGGGGATGGTAGATTTGGGCGATGTGCTAGAAATAAGTGGTGTCTTGGGTGGATTTGTTGCCTAATGGTGTGAAGTACCCGAGCTTTCACCCAAATGGATTTCTCCCTGAATACCTTTGCCCTCGTTGTTGTTGCGATTCTACTGTCGCGGCTCATCAATGCCTAAACAGATCGTTGATTGGCTTCAGAAGGTGTTGGGCAAACTCCTCTTCTTTACTGATCTTGTCTCCCCCATTATCCCCCATATCTGGCTTCTCGAGTCTCAACCTCCGATTTAACGGTCAATGGATCAAGAGTGATTTGCAGTTGCCTTTCCTTGCTTCTATACCTATACCTCCTGTAAGTGACGTTCTGTTTATACTCTGGTGTCATAAACTAAGTTGCTCCCACAGGCTGAGCCAAGACAATGTACTCTGATACCACTGTAATATCCCTAAGGAAATTATACAATGATAAACAAAGCATGCATAGTAAAAACACCCACAAAAATCACACACAAATAAAACACCATGAAATAAGTCAAAAATTGCACTGCTCTGAGCCATTTTATTATCAAAGTATGGGGTTACAATAGATGTTTGGAAAGTGTTTACCTGGGCTTGCCCAAGGCAAGCTAGCAAAGCCCAAGTGATGAAGCAAGTGCCCCAACTGCTGCATAGTTGTCCCCTTTATGGTTGTGCGCTGAACACCTAGAAAACTAAACTGTTGGCTGTGAAGAATGGCTGATTTGACCCCCTTCCGGTGCTCAAAAAATTTGGGGAAATTAACCCCGGCCTCTCCTCCAATAACCCACCAAAACCCAGAAAGGGTTTGGCCAAACGCTGACCCCGGAATTTCGGCCCAATTTCCGCTAGCTCCCCTAGCTGTTGTGTATTTCGACCCACCTGTAAATGTTACTGCTGAAGACTATCAAAATGGCTAATATATTCAGCAAATCCCCTTCCGGAACTCCTCCACAAGTCTCAACCCCAAGCTCCTCTTCCTCCCAATGCCCACATGTGGCATGTAAAGAGTACTACGCAAGCCCATGCAGTCCTTGCTGAACCAGCTCCACAAATACGCCAAAAAAGACCCCCAGATCAGATTGAAGGTGATGAAGACTCCCTCATAGGGCTGGCACTCGAGGTCCACCGAAGCAAGGGTGAGATTCTCGCCTAAAAATCTCTTGTGCTCAAGAGCACATGCACACTTGGCTCTCAGCTCAAGTGTGCTAGTCAAGGTGAATGTTCAAATGATAGAAGATACCCAAAATGAGTGCCTCCTCATATTTTGTCATTGTGCCTCCAACTTGCTCATGTGGGATCCAACCATTGATTCCCTTCATCCTTTCCCTGCAAGAGTGCATATTTCCAAGAGGGGACTGTATTCCATCTTTGGTGTGGTGCCGACCATCCACTAGCCATTAGATTTTTCCCTTTCTCCTATGTTGGGCCCTTGCCTTAGCGCCAAAACTTCAAGTGGGGTCCCGCAAACCACTTTTCCTAAGTGAAAGTACAAAATGTGACAAAATTGGCAAAATTGATATTTCACCTTAGCAATTATTGCTAAGTGGGAATATCAAAGAGACTCCATTGGGGTGAGTGTGGGTGTGATCGAGTGATATGACATGCCCCGAAGTAATATCCAGACTTTAGATTACTTTCTATCCAAGGGTCTTTCCAGGAAATAATACTGGTAACTGCATCTAGCAGTTTCTGAAATTCCTCTTGTACTCTGTCTTCGTATATTGGGTTCATCTTGTGGGGTATCTGCTTGAAAGATTTGGCTTCTGGCTGCAGATCAATACTCAGTATCTAAAACTCATTTGGTATACCTTTTCAGTCATAACTATAGGCAAAAAATTAGCACTCCTTTGAAGAGTATACTCCTCTACTGTTGTCCTTTCAAGTCACCTATTTCAAGCTATTTGCCTCTTCCGCTTCTTTGCCAATGTTGACCTTCCTGGTTCTGTTCCTGTTATCATACAGCTTGTGTTGATTTGTAGCGTATTTTGCTGACCCTTTGAAGACCATTCTTGTGTTTTGTTCTCCTCTCTGCTCTCTTTTGTATGGTTCTTTGGGAAAAAATCATATTTTATTTTGCTGACCATTTGAAAACCATTCTCATGTTTTGTTCTCCTGTCTGCTCCTTGGAAAATTTGAGGATCTTCTTTATTATTTATTGTACGTAGCTATTTTGGTCTATTGTTCCTCATCCTATATTTCCTGTAAATTGTTGCCAAAGCTGATTCCAATCCTTGGTCTTACCTTTCTCTTTTCTGATGAAAGTAAAAGTTATTTCAAACCCCATCAATCAGTCCACCAATGGCATCCACTGTTGTCTCCCCTATTGTTGTTTTAAATCTATCAACTTCTTTAAATGATGCAACATGACTGCCCCATATCATCCACAATAAATGTGTGTCTTTCGATATTTTGAAACCTGCATAAGCAGCTACAATTATTCTTTGATCTTATTCCATGTTAGCTTAGGTTTTGCAATGAAATGGGCCATCCACCACAGCTATGTTGAGGCTACTGAAGTGATTAGAAATGCTTTTACCTTTTCTTTGTTGGTGTATAAATTTGTTCATTCTTCAGACTTTTGTATGTCCTTCATTGGATCTTGATGATCATATTCTGTTAACGGGCTGATCTTTTTTGCTTCAATTCTGAGTCGATTTTTTGCATATACTGGATATATCTCAAGATTCACCAGTGCCCTTTGTTCTAATACTTTAATGGAAACCCCTCCCAAGAGGACATCCATATGAAAAACACCATGTTCATTTGAGTTCAGCTTATCTTTTTTCATCATGTAATATATAATGCAAGAATAACAAAAGGGTGAAATCCATATAAGATCATAATATATATATATATAATATTATATATATATTGAATAAGGTAGAAGAGAGGTTTTTACAATCCCATGTTACAATATATTCATGCACATTGGCTAGCCATGATGGTTAATGAGTCATGAACCTAGCTCAGGTCATGTCCTTAAATTAAAATGTGTCACCTCATTTACTGTTATTATTACTATTATTTATTTGATGTTTATTATTATATTTATTTTAAATGACAACCTGACAATAACTAATATAATAATAATGAATATGGGTTAGGATCCTAACAAACTTTGTCTACATAGAATAATACTCTCCAGGTTCAATCAAGCAGATAGTTTTCTATTCAAAGATTCTTCATTCACCTTGGACGTTAGGAGTGAAGGACCTTCTCAATCTAGGGCTCTTCCCAAGGTTATACAACTACGTCCACTTGTACTTAGTATTCTCTAGACAACATTATTAGACATTGCATCAGCCCCTTTGTGATGACTGATGACTAGCTTAAGGAGCCGCCTTCTCTCTCCCCTCATTCAACCCTGGCTTCAAGTACCAACATGCCTTGACATTCATGTTCTAATTGTCATGGTTTCACTTCTACACTTATTTTGTACTTCTTTTAACTATGTTCTTAGCTCTTTTTCGACTTTTGATAGAGATGATACAGTAGCAATAAGAGATGCTTTCACACTCCCACTATGTATTCACCCTAAATGTACCTATGAGTCCCATTAATCTAGTGCTTACTTCCATTTGTTGGACATCAATAACATCATCTTAATCTTATCATAGCTTGTCTTCGAGCACAAAAAATCTCCTTGTTGTGAATAGCATTGTTCCTTTCTAGAAAAAGAAGTCTCCAATCATTTGGCAAATTTTCTATTTTTAGGTTTTCCTATTTTTAATAAGACTATTTTTAGCAGGGAAGACCACCTAGGATGACATGTGGCACTAACTAGACACTGGTTGAATAATGACATGGCTATTTCCACTCCATAAATTTGTATTACCTTAAGCATAAGCCTTTCTAGAGTGAATACGCACTTCCTCCCCACTTTGTGGCAGTAAACTGCCACTTTTCTCTCTCCTGACTTTTAGTCTTATTTTTAGAGCTTAACTAGTCAATGTTTTGAATGTGAGTTATTAATCAGTTCTAACTGATTTCTAACTCCACTTCCCTCCAGTTCACTGCATTTTAGGATATTTTGCTAATTTTAGGTCTCCCAGTCTAACTGTGACTTGTTTTCAAACTAGGGAAAGTGCTTTTGAGTGAAATTGAGTACATGCACATAGAATCCCAACCTAGTTTGAATTGGTTTGCCTCTTGAAAAGGCCATATATTGTAATCAAGTCAACAATAATATATCATCAATTACTTACTCGTGCTTTGAGTAATTCAAATTCTCTTTGGTTACATAATGAATTTTCTCACAATTTTTCTCTCTTTTGCTCTCTCGTCTCCTGCTTTGGAAGTATCTAGTTTAGTATTTTCTCACATCCAAATTTTGATTCTATGATTAAAATCCTACAGTAACTCATCGATGGTTGTGGCTGGTCTACCATTGTGGCATGTGATTAGACAATTTGATGGTATATAGTTAGATGGCATTTCTATTAAACCCATTAATGTACACTAGTGTGCCTAACCTAAGGGCACTCAAACCAAGCACTTGTCAGCATGGAATAAATGTTTGGATACACTTTGTCCCACCCTTAAGCACTTATGCAAGAGTAAGATTGTTGGCACATTGCCATCCCCATATAAGTTAACAAATATACCCCTTACATGCACGTTGCATGTGTTTCGTGACAGGATAAAGACACCCCTCTCCCAACCTCACTTTTCGCAAGGGAAAAAACATTAGTGAGATTTGAACCCAAATGAGTAGGCGAAAAGTCCACTTGCTTTCTTGTCGCACAATGTCTTGATATGTGACTTGAATCTGACCTCTTTGTTCTCTTTAGAATTTGACCCAACACCAATTGATTGAAATACCAATCATGATATTCTACTCATGTAATTTTATTACCTCTAATAATATTACTTTATTTTTTCCTTGGAAAATACGTGTGTTTTCGCAACCCCCCCCCCCCAAAAAAAAGAAAAATAAAATAAAATAAAATAAAAAACCATACCTATTGTTCAAGCATTTCAAGGACTTGGGGAATCCTAGAAAACATCCCTAAACTGCTGGGGAATTCATCAAGAACTAAGAAACCCTATGAAACATACCTAAATTGTTGGGGACATTATTGCATGGTGAAAAGGACATTTTTCTAATGAAAAAGAAACTTGCCTAGGTATATATAATGGGGCCCTCATTGTACTATTAGCATATCATTTCTCATACATTTATTCAATGTATATATTATTTTATCCTAAATGAATTTCTTTGTATTCCAAGTATTTTGAATATTTAAATAGTGAGGCGAGTGTGGTTGTCACATTTGGTATGAAAGACTCCTTTCTAATCCTAGCCATTGGCCATAAAAGCTTTTAGCCACATTGAAGAAACTTCAAGGTTTTACTTATTTGGGTCTTTAACCATATTCCAGCTTTTGGCCATTTAAAGTTAAGAATTTCACTACCAGTTGAAGATTGTTCCACAAAATTGAAGAGATACAAAATATCATCTAACCACTGGAACAAGCCAAAAAATAAATAAATACAAAAAATGAGTTTTCGTCATAGAATCAATAAGAGATACTTTTTTCAATCTATGGATAACACCAATTGCCATGAAAGTAACCAATTGCTATCGTGGAGGGAATATCCAAGTTTATTGGATGCCAACACAAAGGGGTCAAAAGTATTATCAATCCAAGAACCAAAGGTTGCAAACATTATCATCAACACAGGGATCGCAACCAATCATGGCCATCATTTTGAGTTAATATAGAAAATTGATTGTCACAAAATTCTGACAATCAAGAGTAGCCACCATCCTTTTCCAAGTTGTTCACCATTATCACAGCGGCCATGATAAACAAGAGAAGCAACAACTGGGAATAGGATGAGACTCATTGGTTTTAAAACAAATCGAGTTGTTAATTAACAATTAAAATGCCACATGCTTAAAGCCTTAGATTAGCATACGTGTTGTAATAATGCTTAGCTTATTGTGGATTCCAAACTACAACTGCCTCACACCAATTGGAGATATACATGTCATTTACATTGTTAAAAATTTATATTACAACCATCGATTCATATGCAAACAATAGGCTATCAATTTTCTTCAAACAACAAGTTGTTGGTCTTCTTCAAAGAATTAAGGATCAATTCATGCATTCCTTCAACTATTCAAATCACCAATTTGTTGGGCTATTGGAGAATTCACCTATTCGATTACTTTTTGGTGAGATTGATTTGTTGATTTTTGCGTAGCATCAGGAACTATTCACGCATGACTAAAGGGTCCCCAAGTTGGCCCTAGATGCATTATGTAAATTTTTATTTTACTAAGACAAGTCGACACAAGAAAAAGTCAAGTCGACCAGCAAGTGAAGTGACATGTCCCTTAGATTGTCACCCCCCTTTGACATGTATAAATAAGATGATGTCATGTCTCATTTGATAACCAAGCAAGAGTAAGTCTCTCTCTTTCTTCATAATTTTATCTCTTGGATAGTCACACGTGTGAGGAAGAAGGCTGAGTTAACCAAACCATTGACCGAACTGATTTGACCAAGAATTAACCATAGGAAGGTCACACGTGCAAGGGTTTGACCAACCGCAGTTTGACCACAAATTATTGACTGCAGCTTTGAGGGTTGACTATAGGGCTAAAGTTTAACTATTTGACCAATGTTGACTTCTTTGTATTTTTGTTGGTTTGACCAATGTTGACATGATGTGTTTGACCAAGTTTGACTAGTATTTGACTTGGATTATTGGCACAACTTTCTAGACAAATTGTTGATTTGTAAACCTTGCTAAAGAATAATTTCTCCTACGAAAAGTTGGGTTTTCTCCCAAGGTTGGGTTTCCCAAGGTAAAATTATTGTCTTTATTGTGCATGGTTATCCGTCTATGATATTTACTGTTCCCGCTGCATTTACTATTGATATTTTCTGAGTATCATTATTCAATGATAGCATTGGCATAAAATATTGTTTCAAAATCATTAGGAAGTTATTATCTAGCAGAAAATTGTATTCTATTGCACTTGTCATAGAATTTCAACATGGTATTAGAGCTTTGTTGAAAGATCAACCATTGAATTCAACCTAAGACGGGCTGGATGGTGCCAACAATTTCAGATCTTGGAAGACTAGGATAGTCCTTGTCCTAGAAGAAAATGACCTCCAAGATCATGTGAAGGAAATCATTCCAGAGCCAGAGGGAGCTAAGGAGAAAGCCAAGTATAAGAAGAACGAAGCAAAGGCTAAGAGAATTTTGATAGATTCCATAAAGTACCACTTGATTCCACATGTTGTTGAGTTGAAGACTACCAAAGAAGTATATGATGCCTTGGTGGGATTGTACAATAGTAGCAACACTTGCAGGAAAATAACCTTGAGGCATCAATTCCGTAGCATCATGATGACTAGATCAGATTTCGTTGTCTCTTATCTTATGAATGTCTCTAGAGAGATGAACTCAGAGCCATTGGAGATAACATTGATGATGCAGAGCTTGTTACAATGACTCTCAACAGATTTCCTTTTCATGGGTTCCATTTGTTCAGGGAATTTGTGCATGAGATAAGCTACCCAATTTCGATAAGCTATGGACTAATTGTGTCGAAGAGGAGGCCTGATTATTGTTTGAGAACAGCTTGCAAAGACCTCAAGATGAAGAAACTCAAGCCCTTGCAGCTAAAGCAAGAAAAGGAAAAGGAAGAAGAAATTTTGGAAAGTTTGATAAGGACAGGCAACTCGCAAAGGTACTTTCAAGGAGAGCAGACAACCACAGAGGTACTCGAGTTATATGGCATTAATGAGCCACGTCATTGATTTCGAGCCTTCCAGTTATGAGGAGGCAGCAGGACATCAAGTTTGGAAGGATGCCATCATAAAAGAGTATCAATCCATCATGAATAATGATGTGTGGGAGATTGTGTCGAGACCTAAGGGAAAGACAGTAGTGACTTCGCAGTAGATCTATAAGATCAAACATGCAGCAAATGGAAACATTGATGTTAAAGTTCTAAGGCCTAGATAATTCTCTACTATAGATAATTTGCATTTTAAAATATTTTCAACATTTTCACATTACATTCACCCCATATCATCATAAGCAATTAAAAAGAGAGATCATTAACACTAACAATGTAGTGGAACAGTAAGGAACATTAGAAGAAAAGCATACAAAATAAATACACCGAGATTTTTGGTCAAAGACCACGGCAAAACCCCACAAGGGGGAAAACCCGATATCAATTCTTATTCTTCATAGAAATTCATCAAATGTTCAATTAAGATACAATCCAATGGTATAATTATAATGAGACACAAGCTTTCAACATCAATCACATTAGGCCTCCTAGGGCCAACCCTGGATCATACAAGATCCTTATGTCATTTTACTGATGATCTCCATGATTTTCCGGAAGAGGCCATTTCTAAATTACTTTTGTTCTCAGATGGCGATTCAGTCACTGTTAGAAAGCATTTAAACAGGTTTACTTGTGTAATGATCATATATTGTAGACTTCCTCAATATAATCATGAACATGTCAAAATGCATCTATTTGTCCGTTCTTTAAAGGGTGATGCTTTGAACCGGTTTAATAATTGTCCTGAAGATTCTTTCACTACTTTACAAGACATTGTCAATGCTTTTAAAGATAAATATGGTGATCCAGATAGCTCACCTTGTGCCCCTAAAATTGTGCAACAGAATGAAAGTAATCTTATAAAAGGTCCAGCTGTCGATGAAAGACTTCAAGACAATTCTTCGTATCAGAATGTGCCATCCACCTGTACCATTGCAGATCAAATCCATGATAATGGAAAAGTAGGGACAAATTATAAAATCAGTGTTGACAATGAAAAGGAAGATCAGAAGCAAATTATACAAGAACTAATGCGGCTGGTAAAAAATATGGAGATCAATCAAACTAATTACGCCAATGATGTGAGAACTTTATGCACCCACCTGGAAAAATGTAATAAGGAGATAGAGATCATGCAAAATCAACATGCTAAGGAAATTGAGGCCATGAAAACTAATCATGACATAGAAATTAGTTTTATGCAAAGCAAGTTATCAGGCTTAGAGGAAAATATGACGACCATGAAAGCTAATCATGATAGGGAAATTAATTCTATGCAAAATTAGTTATTGACCATGGAAGAAGACCATGCCAGGGAAATCAGTGCTATGAAATTTGAACACTCTAGTCAGATAGATGCCATTAAAATACAGGCTCAGAAGTTTCAACAATGGTCAGAGGATGAGAGAAACCAAGGAACGTCAATAGATCAAGAGCCTCCTTATCTGTTACAGCAAGCTCCATCATTTTATGAGGTCCTTTGTTCCACTAAAAAGTGGATAATTGAAGGTGACCTGGATAAAAGGGAAATTAATAATCAGATTGATGCTCACACGATTAATCCACCAGTGATTGAAGATCAAGTTATAACTCATGGCACCTATGAGATTGGTCCATCATCCTTGGCAGGGCAGATGCAGAATCAAGAAATACAAGTCACGCATATCTTACATACTTCATCTGAGAGTTTTGAAGCAGAAAGTTCCATGTCATCAGTGATACAGCCTGCCGAGAAGAAAAAGCGCAAGAAAAAGAGAACGAGAAGATTTGATGCATCAGACGGTCGCGAGCAGCGTGATTTTCGGATAGGAAAAAGTCCTACCATATGCAGAATTGGACATGGCACATCCAACAAACAGCCGACAGATTTGCCTGAAAGCAGGGAAATGCTCAGTATACACTATAATGAACACATTTGATGCCATGGGGCATCTTTTGTATTATATTTCTAACCCTACTCCTTGTTTTTTTCAGCATTTTCAGTTCTGTTTTAGAATTGGATTTACTTTTTAGTTAATAAATGAAGAGCTTATATCTTTCCTATGCTTAATGTTATATGATGATTTTTGGATGGACGCTACTTATATTTTGTTGTGTGTTGCATGGATGCAGATTCTGGATTCTCACATTCCTACAGCACAGCAACGTGTCCCCAAGTGGAGCCAGATGTTGACCACTACGTGTCAACTACCCATAACAGTACACCCCATTTTTCGTAAAAGGGATAGCGTTTGATTGACGTGTCCGTGCCATTCATCATCAGCCCGATTATGTTGTAAACCCAGTCTGCATGTGTAAATTGTAAATAATCTTAGCAGATATGAGTCATGTATGTAAATTGCCTAGGTGGACCTAATTTTCTAGTGATAATCTACGTTTTGGAAGGTTTTTTGTCTCACCGATCCATGATCGGCAGAGTTTTCCTCCAACCTAACCCCAAAGCCGGAATGGATTTTGTCATTAGAATCTTAGGGGAATCCTAGTGCGTTGATCTGCTAGATTATATTTGGTCGCAGAACTGGGTGGTTTATAGGGTCTATGTCAAATGGGTTTTCCCCCTTGAGATGTAAAATTGTAAAAGTCATGATGTAAAGTGTCTTGAGGGTTAGAAAATGTTTTAATCCCCTCATTAGTCTTAAGACCTAGGTCCTAGGTGATTTTTCCAAAGGCTAAGTTCTAGGATCCAAAAATAAAAAAATTATTAAAAAAAATTTAAAAATAACTAAAATAAAATTAAAAATAAAATAATATAAAATTTAAAAATTAAATAAAATTGAAAAATAAAATAAAATAATAATAAGTCAAATTTTTGAGTAAATAAATGCAGAATTTTAATTGTTTAATATATTAAAATGCATTTAAAAATTCGATGGATGAGATTAAAAGAAATCTTGATCCTCATCGACGGTCGAGATTAGTTTGACATAGATCACTCAAACTAGCCGTTGGGAATTTTTCCTTTAAATAGGGTGCTACGGGTCATTTGAGAAAAGATTTTGATCTGAGAGTCTAGTGCTAAAGAAAGCTCTCTTGTAGTCACTTTTTGTGCAATAAAGAAAGACTTTGGGGTTGAAATCTTCTTGGTGTTACTCTTCTGGAAGTGTTGTAAGATGATTTGTTTTTCTGCATAATTTTATTTTCAGCCATTGATAATAGCTTGATGAAGATTGATTTAGCCATAGGTATCTTGTCTGATCTTTGGGGTTTGAATGATAGTTCAAATTCTGAAATATAATGGCAGATATCTCCATTTGATCTGGATTTCACTATTGTTTTCTCCCTCTATGTTAATGGTTGATTTTAAGCTGCGCAGGAAATCTTAGTTTTGAGTTTACCAGGCGTTGGGTGAAGTTCTCGGCTGAACCAGCCAACCCGGATTGCGTTTTCTAAAAGAGCCCAGCCAGTTTTGATCCCGGGTTTATCATTTGAATTTTTTTATGAATGCATGAAGAATTTTTCTGAAGCTACTCACATTAAAGTTAAATTCTGAAAATATTTTTGTGACATAACGATAAAATTTGGCTATCTAGAGCCTTCAGTTTGTAAATACTGTAATTATTTAGCTAGATTTAGGGTTTTCAGTTTTGTTTCTTTCACATTTTACTTCTGGATTTTCTGTTTTTTCCATTGCAGGTTGAAGGTCTAACAAGAAATTTTTGTGGGAAGTCAGATCTAGCCCCAGAAACTAGCCTTCTTTTACATTTTACTTCTGGATTTTCTGTTTTTTCCATTGCAGGTTGAAGGTCTGAGAAGAAATTTTTGTGGGAAGTCAGATCTAGCCCCAGAAACTAGCCTTTGCAGGTGCATCATTTCTGCAGTCTAGGATTTTAAATTTTTTTTTACCTGAAGGTGATCTTACATGAGTTTCAAATGATAAATCTGAAGCTGAACATATAAATTTTATTCAGAAGTCTTTGAGGGTTTCACTGCTAAATTTCAAGCAGAAATATAATCTGGAAATTTCTGGGTTTTCATTTGGCCATTTTATTTTCTGCTACCTAGGGCTTTCTGCTACTTGTCTTTTCGAGTTTCTAGTAGTTTTTATCAATGTTGTTAAAAGCGCGAACGGGATTAAATCGGCACGGGGAACGAATCGGAAAAAAGCGGAAAAAAATCGGAAAAAAATCATTTGGTACAAAAATATTCATTTTTTTCATTTTTTTCAATTTTTCATTATAAATCGCGCTGCCCCGCCAGCCTGAGCTTTTTTCCCAAAAAAGCGCGTTTTTTTCGAAAAAGGCGCGCTTTTTTCAAAAAAGCGGCAAAAAGAATTTAGCCCGCTTTTTTCTTATAAAAAGCGCGATTAAATCGGGCTAGGGAAAAACTCGCGATTTTTTGAAAAAAGCGATTTAATCGCGCTTTTAACAACACTGGTTTTTATAACTATTGACTCTTTCATATTTATTATGATATTTTTTGTAAGCAATATATCACAATTTAAGTTTGACGTTGGCACTTATAACTCATTAATAATGAATTATGAATATGATGCTTTATGAAAGTTGAAATTTGTTTCATTTTATAACATTTCATTTCATGTTAGATATTATTTGTTGTAATGGTTATGCTAAGCTTACAAGTACAACTTTGGTGATCAATGATGATAAATGTTATATATTGAATTTTGAAAGCTTGAAACTTTAAGATTGATAAATCATGAGACTCAATGTGTTGTATGTTACTATGTTACTAACTTGTGGATGTGGTTGATGAAGATTATTACTTCTAAATGAGTGTTGTTATATGGTTTAATCTATGTTTTTTATATCTAATTCACCATTCTACATGCTTTTGTTGACATATATGCATCAAAATATAAAAAATACTTATTATATAAAAAAGGCTCCCGAAATCGCTCCCAAACCAGGAGCTTCTGAAAATGTCGCTCCCGCTCCCGCTCCCAAATAACCTTGGTCTATTTCTCTTGCACATTGTTTTATATTGGTATATCATCCAAAGGGATATTCATGCTTCATAAGTTATAACTATCTCTACTTGATGGATTGGTATTAATGTGAAATTGTTGTAATGGTTAGTTACTTGGAATGTAGCACTCACCCTCTTTGGCATCTTTTCACGGATCTAGACGCAAGAGGACCTTGCTTGCACATTAATCTCAGTTGCTTCACGTTGGCACCCCTAGTTTTGGATATTGGTCAACGGCATTTGCACATTGTTTTGCAAGTTCACTTGTGGTTCTTAGGAGCCTCACCATCTTCGTATTGGAGGTCATCCCATCCTAATGGCACATTCTCCTAAGGCAAGTTGTTTGAGATAT
Organism: Pinus taeda; assembly: GCA_000404065.3. Lineage (NCBI taxonomy): Eukaryota > Viridiplantae > Streptophyta > Pinopsida > Pinales > Pinaceae > Pinus > Pinus taeda. The sequence continues at coordinate 53,915 of APFE030049477.1, read as the reverse complement.
TTTTTGAGGAGCTATGGTGTTAATTCATGCGACTCTAACTACCTTGTGTAATGTCCCCAATTTTTTATTTACTATCCGAGGAGGTTAACAGAGACGCTAGGGGATGTGCAAGCAATCTTAGGTGGTCCCACACTCAAGCGGGAGCCACAAGAAAGCCATGTGCACCACTAGAGAGAGAAGTGTGAATTTGGGAGGCAAAGTGGGGGCCATTGAGGCAATGCGCACCAATAGAGAGGGAGTGTGATTTTGGAGACAAAGTGAAGGCCACCAAGGAGAGTGTATGGGGCCAAGCTTATTTAAAGGCAAGAAGGGAGCACTTAAGATCACTATTTGACCATTACATTTCAGAAATTCAACTTCTCTTGGAGTTGTTTAGCGCAAGGCATTGAAGTGTTGTTGAGCACAGGAATTTCAAGCGAAATTCCACCCTGGCTTCAAAGAACTACGAGAATCTCCCTAGCTGGGAATTTGGGGAGTCCACTCTAGGGTTTCCATACAGTCATATTTGCAACAGAATTTCTAATGGTGCAGTTACATTTGAATATTTTTGAAGACTCCATGCCCAAAGTGTGTTTCAGAGCGTTCCAGCACACTTTTAGATCATTCAGAGTTGCGGATTTCATCAGGGATTTTAAGCCCCCTCTCTCTCTCTTCATTTTGTACTCAGATTTTGCATCCCTGCGGTGATATTGTAAACAAGATACTAGCATGATGAATAAATCCATGTTACAGGCCAAGGTAGCTTCGGACTTTACTATCAAGTGAGTCCACTCTAAGGGAGTTTTTTCCACTTAACTAATTATTCGTGTTTTTTAACATTGAATAACTAGCTGAGTTTTTTCTCCTAGATATACCCCAAAGTTAGAGTGTGGCTTGATGGTAGAGCCTTGGGTGAGTCCTAATGTCTAGAATCAATGTATATTACCATTCTATATCATTTGCAAAATTTCGCAGAATTTGATTAAATCTAGGGATCATTTTTTTAATTATTAAAATTTTGATGGTAGAGCCTTGGATGAGTCCTAGTGTCTAGAATCAATATATATTACCATTCTATATCATTTGCAAAATTTCGCAGAATTTGATTAAATCTAGGGATCATTTCTTTAATTATTACCATTTTCCCGCGGGACAGGGTTTTTAATAAAATTTTAATGTAAATAGTAATAAGTATGTCTAGAGAAGTTGTAGAGGGTATGTTTAATCAAAATTAGACCTCTACACCTCAACTTTCTACTAAGACACACTTTGGGGGCCATACAATGTGTTTTTACCCCTCAAAACCCACATTTCCTAAGTCTAGGGGAAAATGTGGCAATAAAATTGTCCAGAAAATAAAAAGTGGAGAAATAAATAAAATTTCCACCTGTCAATTGAGTTGGAAATGAACTGGAAATTAATCTCAAGTCAAAGTCAAGTCAAATGGCAAGTGGAAAGGTGAGTGGGCACCCACATCATCAAGGAATTGTGGCACATGTCAAAATCAACTTGGTGGGCCGAAATTAAGGGATCGAATCACTGATTTGGCAGCTCAATTTTCCACTTGGGAGATCAACACATAGCATGGAGAATATTTGATAAGATTTTGTGTGAGATTATTATGGGGATATGTATCCACTCCTACCTACTAAACTCTACACTGCACGCATGATTTTTACTTTAGCTCCTATGCAGCCCCTTCAGTAAAATTTCACGTACACTCTACAACACCTACACACAGCCTAAACACAGCAACTTGGAGAGGTGTCATACCTTTGAGTTGTTGGCTGAGAAATTTGTGGGAGATGGTTCCCATCTCACCCATCATACTCCACATATGGCAGTGTAAAAGGCAGCTCAAATTTTGCACATGGAAAGAAAGGGATTATGTTGGCCATCAAGGAGGATTTTCGCACCAGTGAAGGGACAATCTTCATGCCACATGGAATTCGAATTTCTCTTGATATTTTCTCCACTTCTCCACTTGTCATTGGGATTTCACATTGGGATTTTCTCCCATTATTTTATTTAAATGAGCTTTGTGCTCATTGTATCAATTTTTTAGACGAGCTATTGGGTTAGTGAAGCATCTCCCGAATATTGTACTTGAATATTTTTGAACAATAACGTAAAGACTTTGGGGATCACTTCGGTGTGGTGTTGTTCTTCCCTTTTGATGTAATATTGTTCAATTATGTGCTCCATATTCTATGCTTGTTAAGTTTGGATTTGTTATTTGATTTGCAATGTCTTTGGATTAATTGGTGTAAGCTATCTTGCATTGGTTTTTGGCCTAGAGGACCACTCTAAATTGAAGAACACTAAAAGCTTTTTCGTTGAACCTCTAGCCTCGTCTCTCACTGTGTAATTTAGTCCCTTGTGAAGCTAACAATCTCTTTCAAGTGTGTAGAAATCTTATGTTATTTTAGCAAAGCTTGAGTGTGGGGTAAATCTTTGGTTGGATGAACTCACTCTTAAAGCAAAAGGTGTAAGAACCCACATCAAATCAATATCTCTCAAAGGCTGATCCACGAATTGAAAGTTAGCCTTCAACCCTAGCTCTCTAAGATAGCTTATTTCAAAATCAAATTTCATTTATTTATACATTATCAATGACTTGATCTAGCTTTAAGGGCTTGTGAAGGATTTACTCCTCTATGTGTTCCTCTTTTGTCTCATGCAAATTGTATTTTACTTGTATATTCTCCTATTGTGACTTGTATTCATTTGTTGGTCTAAATTTCTTGTGCTCTCATGGCTTGGGTAGTTCTAATGGAGGCTTGAAGGTGTGTTGGAGGCATCACTTGAAGGGATTTGTAGGTGGAAGATATGAGGACTAAAGAAATATCATTGGAGCCTTCTCATCTACCAAGCCTCTCTCTCATAACCATTCTTGCCTCCTCTCATTTGCACAAGGATTCCTCTTTGGGGAATGCATGTTGCCTCGTTGAGGCACTCTTGAGTTGTAACCTTGTATAAGTTGTAATTTATCTTTCTTGTGTTTTCATACTTGGTCTTGAGAAGTAGTTTGCTCTCTTGAGCTTATTGTAAACTCTCCTCAATCCTAAAAATCTCTCTCTTTATAAGAGAGCATCTTCTATAAATTAATAAAAGCAAAACTTGTGCCTTGTGGGAGCTTGGGGATTTCCCCTTGGCATCCCAATCTCCTCATTTAGTAGGAGGTGGTATTGGTGGTTGGTCTTTTGCTTTGCATTTTCAAGTTCTCTTTTCATTTTTGCAAGTAGCCTAGATCCATTTCTTTCACTTATTGACTTGCTCACTAATTCGCACTTCTATGGGCTAAATCTAAGACTTGCAATTTGTACTTTACATTGCTCATTTAATCATTGCAAATCTGATTTACTTGCAGCTGATATAATTCATTTAATTGTTGGTCAAGGGGAGCCTAGTTGTGTTTGATTGATGCTGTCATTGTGGGTGGCAGGACTTGGGAGATTTGTCCAAGACAACTCTATGAGATTCAGTGCATCAGGGATAGGATAAAGATTCTCTAATGAAGGAGCAAGGTTGGTGCGCAAGTTGGCAGCCACAAGTTAGAGAATGAGGTGGTCTTCAGTCGAGGAGGTATACATTTCATCCATGAGTCCACACTTGGGGAGATGAGCATCTCCTTCCTTAGGGCATGGCGGGATCCTACATGAGCAGAGTATACCATGTACGACTGAGGTAGTTTCCCAGTGGTTGTCCAGACTTCAGACACCGTATTGGTACATTGTCGAGAGTGCAAATGGTAGACTTAGTGGTGATGGTTGGCAGGAGCAAGACAAATCTGCATGCATTGAATCAATTGCGAGTATCATATATTTGTCTATTGGTGGCATTCAAGGAGTTTTTATATGGCACATGTGGTTTCTAGCGATCATCGATACTACGCGGGGGCAGGAAGCCAAAATTAGAAGTGGTAGGCTTCCAATTTCGCTGTGGGATCCAGGGATCCATTAGGTCAGTTCACTAACTTTTTCCCAAAGAATCATGGGGGTACTAGCGATAGGACTTCAGCTTTCGTGGGATGACAGGTCACAGATTGTCAAGATTATTACTATGGGTCGAGGAAGGTCTTCCCTGCTATTGTTTTGGCTAGAGATTGGACGTGGATTGGTGGATAATGGCCTTGTCGGGATGCCCTGGCAAGATAGACTTCAACGTTGTAAGGTTTTACCCTTATTGGTGTTGGAATGGAGGACTACGGGAATGGATGACTCTACAGGAGCACTAAAGGGTAATAGTTATGAACAAACTGGCACAGTGTCCACATGGTGCTCTCACTTCGAGATTAGTATGGGACCCTAGAGCTACAGGGCTGAGAAGTTGGGTCACAGATTGGGGAGAGTGGGTTCCCATAAGGGAGGTCACAAATATTTTCCATTGGACCTTTGTTTGGTAGCAAGCATTTCACTTCTCAAAGACATGTTGAGATGGGATAGCGCTTCTCTTGGGTGGTTATGTTATTACCAGGAGATGGTCATGATTGACTTACACGGATGAGGGAGATGATCGATTGCTTGGCGGGACAGATTTCTGAGGAGTTGACAAGGGCTTGGCAGTATCAAGGTACTCTGCATGTCGGCAATATGCGGGAGGTCCCTAGCACCCCTACATTTTTAGATTGTGCGGGGAGCAAGGGGTGCTTCACATTGACCAAGATGAATTGTGGTCCTAGTATCGAGGGATTCCTTTATGACTGGATAGTGCATGGACCCGGGGTGACTCAGAGGCACATCAAGGACCCCGGTATTGCAGTGGCAGTTTGCATCAACAGGTGGAGAAAGCGCTTATTCTGGCATTGCTTGAGGACAAGCAATTTTGGCGAGGGAGGACTATAATGTCCCCAATTTTTTATTTACTATCTAAGGAGGTTAGCGGAGACTCTTAGGGTTGTGCCAGCAATCCTAGGTGGTCCCATGCTCAAGTGGGGGGCAGAAGAAAGCCATGCGCACCACTACAAAGAGAAGTGTGATTTTGGGAGGCAATGTGGGGGCCACCAAGGAGGAAATGTGCACCAATAGAGAGGGAGTGCAATTTAGGAGGCAAAGTGGGGATCACCAAGGAAAGCATATGGGGCCATGCTTATTTGAAGGCAAGGAGGGAGCACTTGAGATCATCATTTGACCATTGCATTTCAAAAGTTCGACCTCTTGGAGTTGTTCAGTGCAAGGGATTGAAGTGTTGTTGAGCAAAAGAATTTCAAGCGAAATTCCACCGCAACTTCGGAGAATGAGTGTCTCCCTAGCTAGGAATTTGGGGAATCCACTCCAAGGCTTCCATTAAGTCATATTTGCAGCAAAATTTTCAATGGTGCGTACTACCAGGGTGCAAGGACAATTCAAGTAGCAAAATTTGGGCCAACTATATCAATTTGGGTGAGCCAGGAAATTGTAGGTGGATTTCCTATCTTGGAGCCAGAGTTTTGGTGACATTTTGCAAGGTTGGAGTTGGGCCATGCTTGCCCGCCGAATTCAATTATTTATGGCAATGTGTGGGGTTTTTGTGTTGAGAAATCTTGGGGCCAACAAGTGTAGGTGATTTCTCTTACTTTGATAATTGCTTGTGATGTATTTTTACTTTATTTGATTAACTTCTTATTTCCTGTATTATTATTAGTGTTCTCTATCATCAAACATCTACCAAATCATAAATAAAAATGAGACAATAGGACACAAGATATAGGTGATCAACCAGGGCCAAAACCTCTCCAACTGAGAGGAAAACCCACCAGAATCCTTCTCTTCTTATAGAACTTCAATTGACGAATTCCAAGACCTATGACCCTTGACCAAGATCCTCCAAGACCAAGAAATCCTTCCTTCTTGATGAGCTTTCCTTACACAACTTCTAGTACTTCGACCTTCCAGCAACTTCCACCCCAGCAACAATTTCTACAACTTTGACCTAGCAACTTCAACAACTTCGACCTAGCAGCTTCGACCTTGATGCAGCTTCAGCAACTTTGACCTAACAGCTTCAATCTAGAGGCAGCTTCGACCTTACAACTTCACAATTTCGACATTGCAACCTCACAAATTCGATGCAACTTCAGAATTTCGTCTAGCCCAGAAACTGTAGAAACCCTAATGAAAGAGAGAGAGAGAGAGAGAGAGAGAGGCCGAAAAACTTCAATCTTGATCTTCTTCTTCTTCATCATCCTTTTCCAGCTTTTACCTTGAGGAGATCGAACTTCCTTGAGTGAGTGTGCAAATGAGGTTGAATTCCCTCTTATTTATAGGCTTGTGAGGGGCACGAATTGCTATCTTGAGGCTGACTTGTCCCTTCATGTCGACCGACCATGACAAGGTCTTGCAGGGTCTTTTGACTCTATTTTGACTCAATAAAATTTTCTTTACAATATGTAGCATGCCTAAATGGGTCTTCAATACATGGCAATGACTCAATTGACTTTATGACAAACCTAGAAGCACTCAATGGGTGCTTGACCTAAAAATAAATTTTCCTTGAGCATGAAACCCATGCCTCAAGAACACAAATAATAAATTTGTTTTTCTCTTTTCATCAAATACATAAAATCACGATTACATATGCCATTATGAAGACCGGATCTAGTTACATATTTCAACATTTTAGGCAAAGCCTGCACAAGTTTAGGAGTGGGGAGAGTTTGAAGGGCCAGGGACTAGAAGGATTTGGGTTTTTGAAGATAATTCCACAATGTAGCTTGGAGACTTCTTCAGGGGTGGATTTGGGGGTACTTTAGTAGTAGTGTTTCCCATTAGTGAGTATAGCCATCCAGAGATCCATTTGCACCACTTGGAGGGCTTTCTCATTACTTGTGTTCGTGGTTTTTAATTTATCTTGTTGTTCCTAGTTCATTGCTTTGATATTCACTGTTAATTTCCACTTAGGAATATTACCCCATGGCATATTCTCAAGGTCACTCCACCTGTAGAGGTGATTATAACAACTATTTGCACATATTTCAATGGATTCCTCTTGAGGGATGAGTTGGCTATTATATTGGAGAAAGCTCTTTAGCCACTATGTCTATTTCTGGTGTGTGGTTGGTATCTCAAGGTTGTTATTGGCACATTTATTAAGGATATCTAACCACCTTTCACATTCAAGTGGTCAATGGCTTGAGGAGTTCGTTATTGCATTGGAGAAAGTGCCCTAACTAACCTTGGTATCTTTGGCATGGTTTTGGCATTTCAAGGTTGTTGACTGCTTCATCTAGGAGAACACTCCACTCTAGTTGGCCTATTGACATATTTCTACATAGACTTATTTTATGTTATATTGCTTAGTCAATCTACTCCCATTGCACACTTCTCAAGGGAACTTCATTTTGGTGATTATTATATTGTTTGTTGATGGGAAGCTATAACTACTTTTGCACACTATTCAAGGTCGTATCTCCTCTCATGTATTATTTTATATGAAGGTCTGGTTAATGTGATCCAAAACATTCCTTGTAAACATCCCAAGGGTGCACCACTTCAAGGTGTGCATTGTAGATTATTTGATGGGTGAAGTGCATTCTTGGAGAGTGTCCTCCTTGACTTACAATTTTGGTATTTTATCTAAGGAAATTGCTTGGAGGTTAACCTTAAAAGCATGCAAAAGGAGAAAAGGACAAATGGCATCTTGCATGGGCTTACATAAGTATGTTCCTTGAGGACAAGGACATGTGGAACTCACTTATGTACTATGTTCCACTAAGCCTATGGGATATGGGGACACGAAAGCGGGGAGATGCACAGGGGGGGCGTGTGGGAGTAACCCTCAAATTTTAGGGAAATTTAGGGTGGACGAGGGGATGTCTCGGTATACAATTTTTTTTAATATCTATCTTTATATGTGTGTGTGTGTGATATTCAAATTTTTTAAAATTGGCAACTAGGGCCAAACTCCATGTGGGTCATCTTATTAATGGCAGCTGATATTTTTCTTGGATCCCTCTCATCGAGAGGTGTAGAACTGATCTAAAGATCATCCGATTGCGATAAGTATTCATGGAGATATGAATTTATTAGTGTTATGGGACAATTCATCAAGGTCGGCCAACTTATGCTCAACGTTTTAGTATAAATAGAGGTGGCCTTCAACTCATTTCCACACACTCACTTGGGATCTCTTCCTCTCTACTTGTCTTTGGGTTTTAGTAGGAGAGATTCTAAGGGATAATGCTACCCTAATGTAGATCTACATTGCCCTAATGAAGAAGACCTAGACGTAGAAAGGAAGGGAGATCTAGTATGATGAAGGAGGCCTAAACAGCAGACTCTAACGCAGCCTATCATACCTATATATATACATTGTTCTAGAAGATTTTGGGACAGCCCTTAGAAACAACAATAGAGATACACGAACAGCAAACAAAAGGCCCTAATACGCAGTCCAACAAGGTGCCCTAGCCGCAGTCTAAGGAGGCCTAATATGCAGTCCAATAAGGTGCCCTAGCCGCAGTCTAAGGAGGCCTAACGAACAGCAAACGAAGGCCCTAATCCGCAGTCTAATCAAGGATACCTAGCTGTTGTTTTGTCTACAATACGCAACCCTTATCAACATCACAAGGAGTCCCTATGCATGTTGTAGGTGACATCATGAATCTAAGTGTTGTAGGTGCCTACGTGTGTTGGAGATGACAGCATGGACTAAGTGTTGTAGGTGCCTAAGTGTGTTGTAGATGATAGCATAGTGTTGTAGATAAAACTGTTACAAGGCATGAGTTAAGGACTGGGAACTCACTTGTCATAAAGAAGAAACAGTGAAGTCTGCTCTCTAGGTTGTATGTTATCTAGTGAACACATGACATCGACATCTTCAGTCTGATGTATGGCATGTCAGATATATACATGTTGTAATAAATGGAGGACAGTCTTGTGGAAGGCAGAGACAACCTTCCCTTAGAGGACAATTGCAGACAAATCAAGGCAGACATTGTGATGGTTAGTTGACTGCACTTTGGAGGAGTCTAGCTGCGCTGCTAGGTTGTAAGCCATAGCAAGCAGCTAAGACTGGTAAGTGTAAAGCAGCATATTGGATGCAATGATGATGAGTGCATCATTCAGTGCAGATCAGTGATGAGTGCAGTATTGGGTGCAGATCCGTGATGAGAGCAGCTCAGTGATTGGAGCAACAAAGAGACAAGAGCAGCAGCGTGAAGTGCATAGCATGGTCATTAGGTCCAACATTGTGATGATGAGTGCAGCACGATGCAGCACGGTGAGGTGTAGCATGTGGACGAGATGCAGCACAATGATAGGTGAAGGAGTCACCTTGGAGAATCAGTTGAAGCAGCATGTCTTCAACTGATCTCATGTAGAGATGATCTATTCTCTTATCTAGAAAGTCGAAGTGTTGACTTCTATCGTAAATGTACTCTCTCTCTCTCTCTCTCTCTCTCTCTCTCTCTCTCCACTGAACTATTGAAGAACATATAAGAAGAATTGATCAAGGGTTTCCCCACATTGGGGTTTGTCCCTGGCTAGCGCCACATCTTGTGTCCTCTTGTCTTGGCTTGTCTTCTGCGATTTATGTTTATGCTCTATCTGCAATTTACTTAATTCTGATGTGATTGCTAATCTGGAAAAGATATTGAGCTAACTGTGAAAATTGAAATAAATTGCTCTAAGCATAGAACATACCTAAACTTAACAAAATTAATATTCAATAATGAAAGCATAAATACATTAGTCCATACATAATTGAATTAAATAATGAAATACACTAATCCATACTCATCATTCATATTGATACATACATCATTCATCCATACACCACGAGATTCAATAATGAAATGCATTGATACATATTCATCATTCATTATTCATGATTCTAGAATCTAATCAGTACTAAGCAAAATAGACTATAGTAGATACTAAAGTCTAAAGACTAGAAGAGTAAATTGATATAACTCACAAATAGTAGAGTGACTAGTCAAGGAATCAATTTAAGGTGAACGATAAATAGAGTCTCAAAAGTTAAAACTGAAAAATTAAAAATGGACAATGAGCATTGAAGGAGCGTCAAGGGGGAGGAGAGGCAACAATTAACTAATAAGTCAAATAGTGTTGCATGGTAAGCCGAGTAGATGTAATCTAGGTAAGTCAAATGAGTAATTTAGGGATTGCAAATTAGTTAAGTTTTTTATATTTGTTATGTATCTGTCTTTTAGTTTAAATTTTATTTTTAATAATTTTGTTAAATATTTTCTAAATTTCAAGGGTTCTTAGAGAAAATTGAGGGGGTTGGGATTGGTGCTCTTAATTAAATGTTAGTTCTAGCCCTGTTAATTTTTGAACCTAGGGCCAAACTTCAAATTGGACAGCTCATATTTTTCTTGGATTCCTCTCTCCGAGAGGCATAGGATTGATCTAAAGATCATCCCATTCTGACATGTACAAATGGAATTATGAATTTATTTTGATTATGGACAAATTGCCAAGGTCGACTAGCAAATTCATGTAGGCTTAGAAGCCCAACAGTCACGTCTATTCATCCTCAACGTTTTCATATAAATACATGGTGGCTCCTCCTCATTTGGACACTTCATTGACTCACATCTTCTCTCTCCTTCATTGAGTGGGTACGAAATTCTGAGGCTAATCTCCACACGTGTGAAGGAAAGGAAGGGTTTTTTGTTCCAACCATTGACCAAAGTTGACCGAAATTGCAGAGGTTGTTTTGACTTGCGTGGACCTGTTTTGGTGCGGTTTTGGGTGGAGGATTTTTGTTTGAGTAGGCCACAGTTATGGGCACGAAATCTGAGGCAGCTTTGACTCATGTTTGACCAGCGTTCACTGTGCTAGGGTTGGCTGCAGCATTGACCTTTGTTGACTTTGTTTGACTGGACCTTTTCGAACTATTTTTGGGCTTATTAGACTTGCTATTGGAGGCTAAAGTTGACTGGGTTTGACTGAGACAAATTGAGGAAGAATTATGCCCTGATGGTTGACTTTTTGGTTAGGGCTTTCTATTTCTATTGTTTGACTAATCAGATTTTCACTGTAATTGGATAAGTGAATATTATACATTGTACTCTCTCTGTTGAACTTTTGAAGAATTATAAGAAGAATTGATCAAGGGTTTCCCCACAATGGGGTTTGTCCCTGGTTGGTGCCATATCTTGTGTCCTATTGTCTTGGCTACTCTTCTACTATTATTGTTTATGTTCTATTTGCATTTTACTATCATGTTGATGTGATTGCTAAACTAGATATTGATATTGGGCTAATAAAGAAATTGAAGAAAAATTGCTCTAAGCATAGAACATGCCATTGTTATCCTAAAATTAACATGGTATCGGAGCTGAGGTGAAGACAAAGCCCAAGCAAGAGTGAGAAAAGCAATCACTGATCAAAGACAAGATTCAATGGCTTCCACATCCTACTTCAAGTCTGATGATAAGCTTCATGATAAGTTTGATTATCATGCATGGAAGATGTCTCTTGATTTGACATTAGAAGAGCAAGATGTGATAGATTATGTGAAGGGAAAGATTTCATAAACTCCTAATGCACCGACTGCTGCTAAGACCAAGTACAAGAAGGGTGAATTCAAATCCAAGAAGATCATCAAGGATTATATTCATAAGCATTCAGTTGCTTATATTTCCAATTTGTACACTTCAAAGGAGATATATGACAAGTTGGTTGGCATGTTCAAATATAGCAATGCAAATCAAATTATTTTCCTCAAGAACAAGCTGAAGGATATGAAGAAAGGAAGAAATGAAGATATTCAATCCTACTTCAAGAGATAACAAAGATGAAAAATGATCTTCTTTCGATTGGAGAAGTTATTGCTGATAGAGAGCTTACCCTCATTGCCCTTGGAGGACTCCCTCGTGAATGGCATGTGTTCAACACTAATATTCTTAACAACGACAGGATTCCAGGTTTTGAAGAATTGTTGACTAGATGCTTCAAGAAGAAAAAAGGATGATGGACCTAGATATGCCTTCAAATAGGAATGATCCTACTGCATTCTCCGCTCATGCTAAAAAGAAGAACAATGCAAGTTCAAAGAAGAAATGTCAAGGAAGGCCAAGTTTCAAAAACAGAAGGAAGGGAAGATGCCTAATTTGCAACAAGTTTGGTCACTATGCTAGGGAGTGTCCTAATAGAAGGCATACACCTCATGATGATGATAACCACAACAACAACAATTTGAGGGGCAACAACAATCAAAGGAATGGCAGATTCAGCAACCAAGGAAAAAGGAATGCTCCCGCTCCCGCTTCTCATCAAGGAAATGGTAGCCCTCCCAAGAGATCAAGAAATACCAAGTATGATGAATCTCATGTTGTCAGTAACAAGGAAAAAGTATTCTATCTTATATCTGCCCTTTCTACTGCATCTCCTCCGGACAATTTGAGAAATTGGTATATTGATAGTGGTGCCTCAAGGCACTTCACCGGGTATAAGGAAGCTCTTTCAAATTTGATTGAAAGAGATACAAATTTAGAAATTATCCTTGGAGACAATGCCACCTATCTCGTAAAGGGAGTTGGGAATGTTACTCTTCAATTAAATCAACGTACCATTCATCTACAAGAAGTATTATATGTACCTGATCTAAAGAAGAACATGGTATCTATCTCGGTGATGGAGGACAAAGGATTCAAAGTGGCATTCATCTATGAAAGGTATGTGTGTGGAATAAAAATTTCAAATTTGCATTTACACTTGGCTTCAGGGTTGATAGCCTATATCAAGTTGGAGGAAGCCCATTGGGAGTTATGTCTTGCGACACATCACTTCAACCAGAATTATGGCACCGAAGGTTTGCTCATCTACATTATAAGGCTCCACCCGATGCAAGGAAGATGGTCACAGGTATGCCCGAATTTAAAATAGAACATGAAGGTGTTTGTCAGGGGTGTGCTGAAGGAAAGCATACAAGGGAACCATTCCCCTCAAGTGATAGCAAGACTACTAACATATTGCAATTGATTCATTCTGATCTATCTAGTGCAATGTCTGTTTAGTCATTGGTAGGATATTTATATTATGCCATCTTTATGGATGATTTCTCTCACAAGACTTGGATAGATTTCCTAAAGAAGAAGGACAAAGTATTCTCATGGTTCCGTTCTTTCAAATCTTTGGTCGAAAATCAAATCAGGAAGAAGATCAAAATATTGAGAACCGATAATGGAACCAAAAATGAATCAAATGAGTTCAAATATTATTGTAGAGAAGCTCCCATTAAGAGGGAAACTATTACTGCATATACTCCTGAGCAAAATAGCGTTGCTGAAAGGAAGGACTATTCTATCGTAGAAGCCACTCGTGCCATGCTTCATGATCAAAGCCTTCCGAAGTTCTTATGGGCCGAAGTTGCAAACATTGTTGTGTATGTTCAAAACAGATGCCCTCATCAAGCATTGGACTCCAAAACTCTCGAAGAAGTGTTCACCAGTAAGAAACCTGATGTTTCTCACTTTAGAATTTTTGGTAGCCTCGTATATTTTCATGTGCCGAAAGAAAAGAGAAGCAAATTGGACGCTTCTAGGAAGAAAGGAACATTTATGGGCTACAGTGAAGCTTCTAAGGCATATAGAATCTATGTGCCTGGTTAAAGAGAAGTGGAGATAAGTCATGATGTCACTTTTGATGAGGATGCTACCCTTGGGAAGATTAGTAATCTTCCTATTCCAAGGAAGGACAAAGAAGCAGATTCAAGAAAGCAAGGAGAACCGCAAGATGAGCCGATGCCCGATGCTAAAGGACCAATGGATCCCATTGTTCCACCCCCTCATGAGCCCTCCTCAAAAAGGAGACCCTCATGGCTTAGGGAAACTCTCGAAGATGCCGAGAGACATGTTGCACCAAGGGGGACATTTCATGAAAGTAAGAAGCCAAATAGGTACCAAGGGTACTTAACTGCCATGAGCAACTTCTTATGGGCCGAAGTTGAAAACAACGTTGTGTATGTTCAAAATAGATGCCCTCATCAAGCGTTGGACTCCAAAACTCTCGAAGAAGTGTTCACTAGTAAGAAACCTGATGTTTCTCACTTTAGAATTTTTAGTAGCCCTATATATTTTCATGTGCCGAAAGAAAAGAGAAGCAAATGGATGCTTCTGGGAAGAAAGGAACATTTGTGGGCTATAGTGAAACTTCTAAGGCATATAGAATCTATGTGTCTGGGTAAAGAGAAGTGGAGATAAGTCATGATGTCACTTTCGATGAGGATGTTGCCCTTGGGAAGATTAGTAATCTTCATATTCCAAGGAAGGACAAAGAAGCAGATTCAAGAAAGCAAGGAGAACCGCAGGTTGAGCCGATGCCCAATGCTAAAGGACCAATGGATCCCATTGTTCCACCCCCTCATGAGCCCTCCTCCTCAAAAAGGAGACCCTCATGGCTTAGGGAAACTCTCGAAGATACCGAGAGACATGTTGCACCAAGGGGGACATTTCATGAAAGTAAGAAGCCAAATAGGTAACAAGGGTACTTAACTGCCATGAGCAACTTCTTATGGGCCGAAGTTGCAAACAACGTTGTGTATGTTCAAAATAGATGCCCTCATCAAGCATTGGACTCCAAAACTCTCGAAGAAGTGTTCACCAGTAAGAAACCTAATATTTCTCACTTTAGAAATTTTAGTAGCCCTGTATATTTTGATGTGCCGAAAGAAACGAGAAGCAATTGGATGCTTTTGGGAAGAAAGGAACATTTGTGGGCTACAGTGAAACTTCTAAGGCATATAGAATCTATGTGCCTGGTTAAAGAGAAGTGGAGATAAGTCATGATGTCACTTTCGATGAGGATGTTGCCCTTGGGAAGACTAGTAATCTTCCTATTCCAAAGAAGGACAAAGAAGCAGATTCAAGAAAGCAAGGAGAACCACAAGGACGAGCCGATGCCCGATGCTGAAGGACCAATGGATCCCATTGTTCCACTCCCTCATGAGCCCTCCTCCTCAAAAAGGAGACCCTCATGGCTTAGGAAAACTCTCAAAGATGCCGAGAGACATGTTGCACCAAGGGGGACATTTCATGAAAGTAAGAAGCCAAATAGGTACCAAGGGTACTTAACTGCCATGAGCACCATTGTTCAATCCGAGCCTTGCACATTCGAAGAAGTTGTGAAGCACCAAGTTTGGAAGGATGCTATGAACGAAGAGTATGAGTCGATTATGAAGAATGATGTCTGGGATGTGGTCCCTAGACCCAAGGACAAACCTGTTGTCACCTCGAAATGGCTCTACAAGATCAAGCATGGAGCTAATGGAAGTGTTGAAAAGTTAAAGGCTAGATTTGTTGCTCGAGGCTTCTCTCAAAAGGTAGGTGTGGCCTACGATGAGATATTTGCACCTGTTTCCCGATATACCACCATTCGTTCAATTACAACCCTTGTTGCCTCGCAAGGATGGAATCTACATTAGATGGATGTGAAGACTTCCTTCTTACATGGTTCAATTAAGGAGGAACTCTATGTAGAACAACCAGAGGGGTTCGAAGTTCAAGATCGCAGACACATGTATGCAGATAGAAGAAAGCCCTCTATGAGTTGAAGCAAACTCCCTGAGCTTGGCATGAGAGGATCGATAGCTATCTGATGAAGCTGGGATTTACAAGAAGTGAAGTTGATCCAAACCTTTATTTTAAGGTTGAGAATGATAGACCTCTCATCTTGGTACTTTATGTGGACGATCTCTTTTTGACTGGTGCAGACCCTCTTATTCATCAATGTAAGAGGGAGTTGGCTTCCGAATTCGCGATGAAAGACCTAGGACTGATGCATCACTTCCTAGGATTGGAGGTCTGGCAAAAGCCAGGAGAGATTTTCCTTTCTCAAGGAAAATATGTTGTGAGGATACTTGAAAGATTTGGGATGCTGGGCTGCAAGTCCGTGACTACTCCAATGGAACTTAACTTCAAGAAGTTATGCGGAAGAGCTATTGGGCCCGATTTGGGAAATCCTTCTAAGTATCATCAACTCGTGGGAGCCCTGATGTTCTTGGTGAACTCCCGTCCGGACATATGTTTTGCAGTGAATACATTGAGCCAGTTTATGGTCGAGCCTCACCACATACATTGGATTGCTACCAAGAATCCCGAGATATCTTCGGGGCACAATCACTTATGAACTGAGATACACTATCGGGAATGTGAGGCTCCATGGTTACTCTGATACAGACTGGGTTGGCAGTGTGGTGGATCGTAAAAGCACATTTGGATGTTGCTTCTCTCTAGGTTCTGCTTCGATATCATGGATGAGAAGGAAGCAAAAGTCGATTGCCTTGAGCACCACTGAGGCTGAATACATTGCTTCTAGTTTGGCCTCCTGTGAAGTTGTTTGGTTGAGCAAGCTCTTCAGTGCGTTGTTTGGACATGTGTTGGATACCACCGTGATCTTCTGCGACAAACAAAGTGGGATTCGCCTTTCGGAGAATCCCATGTTTCACGACTGCTCCAAGCATATTAATATCAGGTACCACTTTATCCGAGATATGGTACAACGGGGAGCAATAAGGCTCCAACACATTGGGACTAATGATCAAGTCATCAATATTTTTACGAAGCCCCTGGGGAAGGTCAAATTCTTAACCTTTCGTGAACAACTTGGAGCCGTGGAGAGACCCTCTCATGAGGGTCCCGTATGAGATGGATGTTGAGCTCTGGGAGCTCTGAGGGGCTTGGGGTATTCTTGGAGTGATGAGCGACCATAGGGTGAGTGGCTCACCTTCCCCTAATGGTGCACAATGTACAAGGTGAGTGGCTCACCTTCCCCTAATGGTGCACAATGTACAGGGTGAGTAGTTCACCTTCCCCTGTGATACCCCATGGTGGCATATGCATAGGATGTGATTCACCTTCTCCTATGACATATGAGCACGATGAGTGGTTCACCTTCTCCTGCCAGCACATCCTACCCATGCAGTCTGGGACTCATGTGAAGTACCTCTCATCTAGCCAATGAGTAGGGAAATGAGGATAGGGACCATAGTACTACCAATGGATGCATCGTGTACTACTGTACTCCCTATGCTATGATGTTGATATTGATATGGGATTAATGGAAACTGACTTCAGGTCAGTTAAGAGTGGTACGACACACTCTCTATTATTGGAAACTAACTTTGGGTCAGTGGAGAATGGTATGATACATTCTCGATCATTTCTTCTTTCTTCATAGTTCAGCAGAGCAGAGGAGAGAAAATGATGGTACAGATTGTCAGACAGTTTGACAAGTGATGTTCTCCCTAGTTGAGAGGGAGTGTTAATTTTGGCAACTAGGTCCAAACTTCACATTGGACAACTCATATTTTTCTTAGATTCCTCTCTCCGAGAGGTGTAGGATTGATCTAAAGATCATCCCATTCTAACATGTAAAAATGGAATTATGAATTTATTTTGGTTATGGACAAATTGTGAAGGTCGGTTGTAGCATAAAAACTTATGCTGATGCACGAAACTGATAGCTTGCAGGCTTAATTGTTAAAAATACACACAGGTATTTAAAAATAATTATTTATTATTATGTAAAAATGTATAAGATGATATTAAATGTACAATGACAACCCTGCTTTTATACCTCAGCAAGTGACCTTTCGTGAAGGGGCATGTCTCGTGCTTGTTCACTTAATTAATCACTTATTTAACCTAAATAATATTTAATTATTTAATATTAATATTAATATTTTAATATTTAATATTTATTTTATTTAGCTAATTGTTATGAATTATATTCATAACATACCCTCTCCCTTCGGAAGCTTTGTCCTCAAAGCTTAATACTGGGGTTTTTTCTTCTTTAGTCGTTGTCAATGTATACAACTTGGTCATTGATTCGTCAGGTAGCTTATTTTTTTTTCAAGTGGATTTTTTTTTCAATTTTTTTTATAATTAATACTGATTTTTTATTTTTTTATTTCTATAAACTCTATATTTTTTTTTTATAACTTCAATTTTTTTTTAATAATTATATATATATATATATATTAACTCTATTTTTCTTTTCTTTTTTTAATAATTCTAACAAAAAAAATTAGTAACTCTTTATTTTTTTTATTTTTTCACGATATTTTTTTATTTTGATTTTCTTTATATAGTTTTTTTTAATTATAATTATTATATATATATATATATATATATATATAATATATATATATATAATTTATTAATCAATTTAATTTAATTGACTTAAATTAAAACGACGGCAATGTATGTATATACGATGGGACGGTGGGATGTGACGATTGGGGTTCGCTGAAATTGCGGGTCGTCTGACAATCAATGGGCAGCGGGTGACACAACAAGGGTGCAAACAGAACAGCCAGAAAAGGACGCGGTGCAGCAATCCGACACTCTAACCCAGAGATTAATGATAACGTCGAACAGAATCTGGAAACTGCGGTCGCTCACGATAAAGATCATGTGAGTATGTCTCAGTATGTAAGAAGATAAAGCGTTTATTACTCCAACATGACTTGAAACTACGTGCTTAGTGTACCCATTTGTGTTTTGCTAGAAGGCGTAGAGTAAGTTGATTAAACCCACATTCATGTCTCTATACTGGGGACAAGAACCAACCATGTGAGTCTTCAAAGGGGTCGCTGGGTTTGTGACAATACAATTCATTGAAACAGTTTGTAAGACCTCTTCCAGAACAAAAAAACGTACTGCATCATCTTTACGCAAAGAGGGTTCAGGAAGAAGAACAACTGCACGTACATCTGCAGCCCTAGATGGAGTTAGCGCAGCAGGATCATATGCCACTAACGCATAATTGTGTAGAGGGTGCAGAAAAACAACATCTCTCGGTATCTCGATTGGGTACAATTTCATTTGTTCGACATGGAAATGGAAGACGAATTCAGTTCCCTTTTCTGACTGAAATCTCATTTCGCCATCGCAGGGTGTTTTTTGCACCTTCATGTCTATAGATAACGGTGTACCAGGGTATCAAATACTCATTGTCGAAGTTTATGTGGCGTTGAGGAGATGGGGCTTTGCGGGGTGGCATCGTGGCAGATAGCTAATTAATGGATATCTGATTTCCGGGTTTTTTTTTTATTTTGGTTTTCTACATAAGGCTCTGGTGCATAAGGTGCACCTGTTAGCCATGGGTGCAAAAGGCACTTTGCTGCCGTGATATATTTCGGTTCTAGTATATCTTTTACTGATCCCTTTTCACCGTTATCAAGAGTTAACTTCTTGACTTTCTTCCTCAATTTATTTTTTTGGTTCTTTGTTAGTCCCAAAGTACTAATGCTTGCAATCGCCTTTGTGATTGCAGAAATTAATGGCTCAGGTTCTTCCATATCTAACTCATTTTCAACCACACTTTTGGGAGTTGTAGGATCCCCACCAATAAACCCTCTACAGTCAGCAGAACCACACTCCCATTTTTTGGTAGTTGCACCTAAAAATCGTACATAATTGTAGTCCAACGTTACTTCTTCACCCTTTACAAGATTTCTGAGTGCACAAAAGCCAACGCAACCCTCACCATTCACTATCCACTTCTCCGTTTGACAATTAGGATTGCAGCTGCGGTTTGTATACTGTCCAAGATTTCCTTTTACACATGCATCAATAACATCTTCATTTTGATTATCACTATTCTGGTCAACATCTCCTTCTCCTTTACTTTCAACATCAACTTTATTTGGATCATCATCTTGATCTGCATTAGCTTCATCTGAATCATCATCTAGATCATTTTCCCTTTGAGCTTCTTTAACTTCTGCAATTGACTTTTCTAAACATTGAATTGCTTCTTGAATACTAAACTGTTCAATGTAATTAGGACGTGAACGTAACGGCACATTGTGTGGCGAACTACGTTCAAAGGCCTGCATGATTATATCGTGTGCCATGGCTCTGATACCACTGTAGCATAAAAACTTATGCTGATGCACGAAACTGATAGCTTGTAGGCTTAATTGTTAAAAATACACACAGGTATTTAAAAATAATTATTTATTATTATATAAAAATGTATAAGATGATATTGAATGTACAATGAGGACCCTACTTTTATACCTCAGCAGGTGACCTTTCGTGAAGGGGCATGTCTTTTAGACATGCCTGTTCACTTAATTAATGACTTATTTAACCTAAATAATATTTTATTATTTAATATTAATATTTATTTTATTTAGCTAATTGTTATGAATTATATTCATAACATCGGCCAGCAAATTCATGTAGGCTCAGAAGCCCAACAGTTACGTCTATTCATCCTCAATATTTGCATATAAGTACATGGTGAAGCCTCCTCATTTGGAAACTTCACTCACTGGCATCTTCTCTCTCCTTCATTGATTGGGTACAAAATTCAGAGGCTGCTCTCCATAGGTGCGAAGGTAAGGAAGTGTTTTTTGTTCTAGCCGTTGACCAGAGTTGACCGGAAACCGAAATTGCAGAGGCTATTTTGACTTGTGCTGACCAAGCGTTGACCTGTTTTGGTGCGGTTTTGGGTAAAGGATTTATGTTTGAGCAAGCCACAATTCTGGGCACGAAATCCAAGACAACTTTGACTCATGTTTGACCAGCGTTGATTGTGCTAGTGTTGGCTGCAGCGTTGATCTTTCTTGACCAAGTTTGGCTAGACTTTTTCAGACCGTTTTTAGGCTCATTTGACTTGTTGTTGGAGGCCGAAGTTGCCTGGGTTTGACCAAGTTGAATTGAGGAAGAATTTTTCCCTGTTGACCAGCGTTGACTTTCTTGTTAGGACTTTCTGTTTTTTGTTGTTTGACTGACCAGTTTTTCACTGTAATTCGACAAGTGAATATTATACATTATACTCTCTCTGTTGAACTTTTAAAGAATTATAAGAAGAATTGATCAAGGGTTTCCCCACATTGGAGTTTGTCCCTGGCTGGTGCCATATCTTGTGTCCTCCACTGTTAATGTTTATGTTCTATCTGCATTTTACTATCATGTTGATGTGATTGCTAAATTGGATATTGATATTGGACTAATAAAGAAATTGAAGTAAAATTGCTCTAAGCATAGAACATACCATTGTTATCCTAAAATTAACAAGACCCTCATACATGATAGGATCCAATGGAAACATTACAATCTCCCTAATCCTAAAATCTTAAAAATTGTTAAGTTTCATGGATTTTGAATGGGATCTAAAATTCTACATTCTCCATATGAAATCCAATGAGGTCAGAACCACTCTGAAACATCCCGAGTCAATTAATGGTAATGCTAAAAAGTTAAGTAATTACATAGCATTGGTAGGGCCCTAGTGTTAAATATTAAGCTTCCCCATTCATAAATTATTGTTTTCAAACAAAATTAAGTGGAAACGCCTCGCCCTCTCTGAGGGGGGACACCCACAAGCACCCCTTTTGGGGAAAGGCATCCCCCGCACTAGGGAAACATTTCACCTTGTGTCTCCCCACATCTCTCCAAAAGGGAGAAGTGGGAAAATATTTCCCCAAGCGTCCCCCCGTCCCAAATGCGTGGGAAGCGTAGGGTGCACGCAGTGATAGTAGACTCTTTTCACCCTTCGCACTTGAGAATATGCTTGTAATAGATGACCGAAATTGCTATTTATTGCAAACCAAATTCATTGCTTGATTGATGGTCGAAATGAGGATCAACGAGCCTCAATTTATAGGTGTAGTGTGAGGCCTATTTAGCTCTTGTAGGCCGACATGATGTCTCCCTAGAAGCCGACTGGAAGGAGTAATATAGCCAACTTGTAGTTGATCAAAAAGTAATTTCTTCTTCATGCTTTGATGAAAAATGTCGACCATAACTACCTCAAATTTCAACAATCCCTCTTAGCTAGGGAGGTAGTTTTTCATTCTCTCTCAAGCTTCATCTTCCCGACCAATCCATAGGTCTCTCGACCGACAACCTAAGGAAGAGTATACAATCCAAACTTCTCTCTCTTTCAAATTCAACATAAGGAAAGATACATAGCATCCATCTCAAAGCATCTCCTAGACAACAATGTCTCTCGGCACATAACCTACAAGAGGAATCATCAAGACATCTCTCGAACAAGAATGTCTCTCAACACACAGCCTATAGGAGGAATCATCAAAACATCTCCCAAACAGCAATGTCTCTCGACACAAAAACTACAGGAGGAATTATCAACATATCTCCCAGACAACAATGTCTCTCGGCACACAGCCTACAGGAGGAATTATCAATACATCTCCCGAACAACAATGTCTTTGGGCACACAACCTACAGGAGGAATCATCAACACATCTCCCAGACAACAATGTCTCTTGGCACAGCCTACAGGAGGAATCATCAACACATCTCCCGGACAACAATGTCTCTCGGCACAGAGCCTACCAGAGGAATCATCAACACATCTCTCGAACAACAATGTCTCTCGACACATAGCCTACAGGAGGAATCATCAATACATATCCCCACAACAATGTCTCTTGGCACACAACTTATAGGAGGAATCGTCAATACATCTCCCAGACAACAATGTCTCTCAGCACACAGCCTACATGAGATGGTCTATCCATGATGCTCTGTAATCAGTGCTCCCTCTTCAAGGGGATTCTCATTCATTCGAGTGTCTTCATATAAACACCAGCAACCAATTCATCAATAGAAATGTAGCCATGGTGGATTTCAAACATTTTTAGCAAACAACAACATTAGTTGTTCATTCAGCTTCAGCGAGGGCTTCTTTCGAAAGCAAACATCAGCCGTTATTAGCAGACATTAGTAGACCTTCGCAGTGGCTTCTCACAGAAGCAATCATTGGCAACCATAGTATAGGCAATAAGTAGCTTCTCACAGAAGCAGGCATCAACGACCACAACAGACCATTATCAAACTCGTCAGATAACTATAGACTTCAGCAGATATATCAACAAATCAATTAATGAATCAAGCAAGTCAACATCAATCTCTTGCAAATTTTTCAAATCATTCATCAAATGTAGTCCATTGAGTCAAAGATATCACCAGGCTCGTGCCTTAAAAATAAATCCCTCTTACAGAAATCACAGGCCCATCTTTGGCGTATCTAGATCAACATCGATCTTCAAAGCTTCTAGCCACCTTTATGAGAAGGAGCTTCAACCAAGTTGATCATGTCTGCTCCCTCTGAGTACAAAGCCTATCGCGAGTCTTGCCTCATTATTCTTCCATCATTTCCAATGATATGCCACACCTTAGTAGTCTTCATAATGTACCTGCAAACTTCACTAGGAAGCTATGGAAGAACAACCTAGCAAGACAAAAGTCTCATAATGAAGTAATCAATAGAAATAATCAAGATAATACTTATCTTTTAAGTTTTGAGAGTGTGTAAGCTCCCTCTTGATCTTAGCCTTCCACATCATCATTAACATCAAGAAATAAAGTCCATATCTTCATCATCATCAAGAAGTCTATATCATCAACGAGTCCACATCATCATCAACCAAAAGTCTTCATTATCAACGGGTCCATATCGTCAAGGAGTCTACATCATTAACAAGTCCATATCATCATTATCAAGGAGTTTGATCATCATTGAGTCCACATCATCATCATTATCAAGGAGTCATCATTATCGAATCATCATCATCATCACTGAGTCCATATCTTCATCATCATCAAGTAGTCTTGTCCATATCACCAAAGAGTCCACACAAGTAGCCACATACCATCTTATGTTATCAACGGGTCCATATTAATATCATCATCAAAGAATCTAGTCCAATCCATTATCAATGAGTCCATGTCATCAACGAGTTCATGTCATCAATAAGTTCATATTGTCAAAGAATCATTAGTGAGTCCATGTGATCAGAAGTCCATGTTATCAACAAGTCAACATCATTATCATCAATATCAAAAATGAGATTACGAATCCACATTATCCACTTCATTATTAACATCATCAATGAGAAGTTAGGGTTTCAAACAAAACCATTTCTAGGATTTAGGCTCATTTTTCATCTCCAAGCCCTACCTAGCTAGGGTTTATAAACCATAACAATGTTAGTAATGATTAAAACAATAAAAGAAATATGAGATACTAATCTTTTGAGCTCATGACAGCTCCCTCTTATCTTCAATTTTCTTGAATGCAACCTTTTTCTGATCAGAACAACTCCCTCTTGGTCTTGAGTCCTTATAGAATTCAACCTGCAAATCAACCTTAACATCAAAACATTAGATCTTTTATCAATCAACAATATGTCAACACTTGTCATTCTTGAACAACATCCTCATTATGCTAGAATGAGTGTTCTGATTCAGAATAATTTCTCCTATGCCTTCTTTTTGAAGATGGCTCCATCTAGATCAACAGCAGATGCCTGATGACTTCTACTTCTTTTACGATCATCATCCCTTTCATAGTCATCTCTTCAATTCCTTTGAGGAATTGAGTTTGATAATGACCATACACTTCACAACAAAAGCATTGAATATTGGACAGATCTCTTTTATCGTTTCTATCTCTTCCATCTCTTCTATCTTTCATCTCTTCCATTTGGAGAGGGATGAGGAGATATTCTATGAGAGGTAGAATCCTTTCTTGAAGCAGATTTAGGACCTTGCCTTTTACCAGCACTTTTTGGAATTTGCCAAAATTTGGTTTATTCTTCTTGTTTCCCTCAACATGAGCTGCAAATGCTTCTACACTTGGATCTTCAATTTCTCCTCTAGAGTAGAGTCTTGACTCTTCTTGAGTGCATGCCCATAACTTGTCAAAAGTTGGAGCTTTCTCTCTAGCGCGAATACCTGAAGCAAATGAATCCCAAGATCTAGGGAGACCGCCCAAAGGATCAGCTACCAACTCATTATCTGACACATCTTCATCAATGGCTTTGAGTTGGTCTCTAATTTGAGATATTTTGACAAAATATGATGCCACTATGTCATTCTTTTTCATCTTGATGCTACAAAGTTAACGTCTTAGATTGATTGATTGATTCAAATTATTGATGGTGTACAATCCAATGATGGCACCGTACATAGCATTAGCAGTGTTGTGTTTAGCAATATAGGGAATCAAATGATCCCTAACATAATCCAATAGAATGTTTCTTGCCAAAATATTATCTTCATGATACTTTTCCTTTCCCACTTGACCAGATGGTTCAGTGAATTTACCTGTGACAATCCCCGAGACTTTGTTCCGTTCAAGAATGATTTCAACTCTTGCCTTCCACGTCTTGTAGTTAGTGGCTCCTTCAAGCTTGCTTTCGGTCTTCATGAACGAAGAATTCATGGTGAAAATGTAGGACAGAACCCAAAAACTTTTCAAATGCTCTTCAAGATGTTCTTCAAATAATCTTCAAGTGCTCTTCAAGACGATCTCTCTGCTATTTTCCTTCATCGAATCTCTGATACCATGTTGAAATTCTAGTGATGCAGAGACTAGAATAGTTTTTTCAAAACTGATAACTACTTCTATTGATGCCAATTTCTTCTTCTTTATACTTCAGTCAATAAGTAGCTATACAAGAAAAATTTCACCCAGTAATTTCTTCAACAAGAGCAGTAAATAGAGAACACAATAGACAATGAGAAATAGACAATAAACAAGAGACAAAAGACACAAAGATTAGGCTCACAGACAGGGAAAAACCCACGAGGGGAAAACCCAATAATTCTTTCCTTATGAGAGAGAAATTTTGTCCTTCAACAGTAAATCAAATGTTCCAACAATATCAAGATAACCAACAACAATATACGCAACCAAAGTCTGCACAAAACGAGAGAGAGATTCCACTTCTGTTCAACAAAATGATCTGATCAAGAGGGCCGAAATCTAGGCTTGACATCACGGTAATAGAGGGTCGAAGTTCCCTGAAATTTTGTCAACGAGCTGCGGAGAAAAGTATGCCCAAAAGCCCTCGGTTAAGTTCAGAATTGTGTAAAAAATGAGAGCGAGTAACTCTGTTGTATTCAGCCTTCCAAAGAAGCCAAGATGCTAACCCAATCAATGAGTAATATATCCAAGATAGAGTTCACTTTAATCTTCAGACAAAGAGTATGTCATCGCAGTTGTAGTAGACTCTCTTTCACCCTTCGCACTTGAGAATATGCTTGTAATAGATCACCGAAATTGCTATTGATTGCAGACCAAATTCGTTGCTTGCTTGATGGTCGAAATGAGGATCAACAAGCCTCAATTTATAGGTGTAGTGTGAGGCCTGATTAGCCCTTGTAGGCCGACATGATGTCTCCTTAGAAGCTGACTTGTAGTTGATCAAGAAGTAATTTCTTCTCCATGCTTTGATGAAAAATTCCAACCACAGCTACCTTGAATTTCAACATATATGTAAATACCAAATAATAATAATACAATAATACAATAAATGACCTATCAATCATTGTGACTGGTCAATGCTATAAATAGTGAATACACCATCACATGGCATTGTAGTCATGAATTTTGTTTATTTCATTGGTGTCAGAGCCATGTCTTATACTAGCCTTTGGCCACATATTATATCAAACCCTTGATAAAACTTATTGTCATTGACAACATATCCACCATTTTCTAGCCACACCCAAATTTTCATAGGTTCTCTGATCCCTAGGTCTCTGACCAAAAATCCAGCCCTCAGCCATTTACATAGTCGTGATTTAGCAACCATTGTTGTCACTCAACCATAGGCTGCAAATCCATACACATCTAAATCTGCCACCTAGTTGTACATATTTGTCCTGTACAAATTACCATACACAGCAACCTTTCTATTCCTACAACAATTACCGTACAAAGAGTCATCATCTTCTATCATTTCCATCATACACTGTACCAGAGTTGTTATCTGCAATTTGTTTATAAGTCTGTACGTTTGGATTTATCCATATGCCACAAACCCCCAGTTCAAATTCACAACCATACATAAGAATTTTATTGGAAGAATCATTTACAGAGGCTGAAAGGGCCATTCATAAGGATGAGCCCAGTTTTTTATTAAGGAAATACATCTAATAAGTCAAATGGAATTATTAGAGGAATAAGCAATTAGCTTATATTAAGATTGCACAGGATGGGTTAGCTCAATTTTTCGAGTTCTCATCATTAAAGCACCTTGCCAATGGGAGGTCACGAGGTCAATTCTCCTTGACGCTCTTAGGGTTAGGCTCTGCTAATGAGGATCTGCCCGGATAGTTATTTCGGTCAGTGATTGTGCTGGGATTTCGCAGTGTTTGCCAGAGTCAGGCCACTTAGTGGATCAGTGGTGACTTGGAGAACGAGGTAAACCCTCGTATGTATTTCTTATTGCCGTGATTTCTCTATAAGATTAGCCAGTGTGAGAGGCAACCTGTTGCACTCAGATTCTGCATGCTTAATAATACAACCCCTCTATCTACTGCACTGGTTTTCCCACATTGGGTTTTTCCAGGAATGTGTTGTCCAAAAATAACAGTGCCCCTTGTGTGTTTGTCTCATCTATTGTTTCAGTTTATGATCTGTATGTCAGTGTAGTGTGCAGTAGTGTTTTTCATCATTGTTTAAAATTAAATAACTTGTTGAATGAAACAACAAGTAGGAGATGATAAACCAGTGATTGCAACAGGATTTCTGTTTGTATAGATTCAGATATTTTCACAGACTCTTTGTGACTGGTCCTTCGATTTTATGGCTCCTCTCCTATTTATTCCCGTGGCTAGATCAGATTTTCTTCATTCTTTTGTCCTAATAATGAACCACACTTGATGGTTCGCAAGGTCGACCAAAAAAATCTTACTGTGATGGATCCATAAGATGACATTCAAATCAACTTAACTCACAGATGCCTCAATCCGTAAATATATCATTCATTCATATTCTTATTCAATTATTACTTGTCCTAAATGCATTTCTGTCTATCATACTTCTTATGTTGGATATTTCTTCAGTAAATGAACTTAGTTCATTCTATTCACCGAGTACTTTTCAAGACATTTGAACCTGAAACACATCTTTCAACTGTCAAACAAACTAATCACACCCAACTATCAATCAATAACACTCACCAGCTTCTCTTCGTTAATACAGCTGCAACTGCAGCAACCTTGACTTGAACATAGCCTTCCGGGGCATTAGCATGAGCAATTGCGTACTGCAGACAATACCTGCACTCCAAAATATTCCAGGGTCAGTCTTTCATTTTTTGCTTTTATTAAAAGAAGACAGGGATACTATGGCAATTGCAATTCAGGCCATATGAATCACATATTTCCTAAGGTGACCTGATCGCAAAAGAAGCTACCAAGAAACTTATATTATAAAAAAATACTTATTATCTCAAACTGTGATCAATCCAATGCATTCCATACATCCGCAAACCATTCTTCTCATTGACTGAAAGAAACCCCCACTCTCGTAATGCTGCTTCTTGAATTGCTGCTGCAGCTTGAAACCGTGCATTAGCCATATGTGATTGTTCTGCAATGCAAAATCACAAGCCAAATTGATAAATACTCAATTACAATAGCATCAGAATAACAATGAAGAAAAATTCACCCTACACCAAACTTTATGGTCCATACAGTTATCACAATAAGAATGCAGCTGAAAGGAGAAAAAAGTATTCTTCAAAAGCTTATTCATTTCTTACTAGAAAACACTAGCAAGGCATCATCTATCTGGATTCTGGATACCATCAAACCTTTTGATTCCAACATAGCCCTTGACAATTTGGAATAACATAGAAACTAGCAGACGCGATAAAAAAATAAAAAATATGGAGTCCTGATTTGAGAAGGCATGTAAACTACAATAGATGTTGATACAGTGTTACTTGGGAGCGGGAGCGAAAACGGGGAGCAGGAGCAAAAATGGGTGCAGGAGCGACATTTTCAGAAGCTCCCGGTTTGGGAGCGAATCCCAAAGTGTTTTATATATATATATATATATATATATATATTTTATTTTGATACATATATGTCAACAAAAACATGTAGAATGATAAATTAGATATAAAAAACATAAAAAAACATAGATTGAACCATATAACAACAATCATCTAGATTCTAGAAGTGTTAGTAACATAGTAACATACAACATAATGAGTCTCATAATTCATCAATTTTAAAGTTTCAAGCTTTCAAAATTCAATATACATTTATCTTCATTGATCACCAAAGTTGTACTTGTAAGCTAAGTCTAACCATTACAACAAATAATATCTAACATTAAATGAAACAACTTTCAACTTTCATGAAGCATCATATTCATAATTCATTACTAATGAGTTACAAAAACTACCATAAACTAGAAAAGACAAGTAAATCTATTATCTATTGCTTATGCTTGGGCCTCTTGCCACCATGAGAAATGTCTAATTTTTTAGTCTTGTTGGAAAATTAGGATCTTTGTCATTGATATCACCCTCTAAGCATTAATATCCAAAGGTATCTTTGTCATTACCTCTATGTCTGTATAGGGATCTTTTGTCATTAATATCACCCTCTAGGCATTAACATAAGATAGAAAAAGCATAGCATGTCAAGTCAAGATTTTGTTTGAATGATGCATACATTTTTAGGAGGGTCATGATAGAGGAGTTTGACAACCAATGTCACTAACATCAAGGTACATAGAGGGATTCGTGCTCTGGATTAAATACGAGTTCCATACCCTAATACATGACAAAATTCAATGGGGATCTTTGTCATTAATATCACCCTCTAAGCATTAACATAAGATAGAAAAAGCATAGCATGTCAAGTCAAGATTTTGTTTGAATGATGTGTACATTTTTAGGAGGGTCATGATAGAAGAGTTCGACAACCAATGTCACTAACATCAAGGTACATAGAGGGATTGGTGCTCTTGATTAAATACAAGTTCCATACCCTAATACATGACAAAATTCAATGGAAACATTGCAATCCCCCAATCCTAAAATCCTGAAAAAACTGATAAGTCTGCTGGATTTTGAATGAAATCTAAAATTCTACTTTCTCTATATGAAATCCAATGAGGTAAGAACCACTCTCAAACATCCTGAGTCATTTCATGGTAATGTTAAAAATTTAAGTGACATTCTCCTTAATCTTCATTTTCATCATTTTACTTTAAAACTTTAACATTATCATGAATCGCATATCAATACTAGGGCCATAGGCTTCATCATTAAGCTGCCCCACTCAAAACTTAATTGTTTCTTTGAAAAAAAATTGCATTTGGAACATTATTGCAAAAAAAAATTGCAATAAAGGCTAAACGCTACCGAAAAGGCAGGGAGCATTTTTTTTAGGAGCGCGCTCCCGCTCAGCACGCGAATTGGGAGCAGGAGTGAGAGGGGGGGCGCTCCCCCGCAACCCTGTCAGTTGATATATTAATATTAAGCATGTAAATTACAATAGATGTTGATATATTAAGCAAGAACAATTGTTCTCGTCGGTGCAAAGAATTAGCATTCATATTATTGTCTGTTTTCTTTAACCTCTCATTTCATTCTTCCCTTTTTGGCATTCTCCAACATAACAGATCAGTCAAAGGAGAACAACTATTTACAGTCAAATATCTACAAGATAAACACCTGTCTGATAAAAAGAAATCCAACACATCTCAATTCTCAACAATTCATATCATAGAAATGGCTAAAACAAGGGAGCTAGAACCATAGTGTGAAAATAAGACTCTAAACCATCTCTGCATCAAAGAAATCAATGACAATATGCAACATCTACAATTCAGATCGCTGTGAGACTTTCATTCTGTTGGATTTGGGTAGGTGTGGTCGGTATTCCCCAGCGACACAAGTCAGCCAAATTAAAAGGAAGATAATTATTATTTATGAGCTCATGTAGGCTCCAAAAAGTCAGGTCAGCCCCAACATGCAAATGGGTGTGAC
Organism: Pinus taeda; assembly: GCA_000404065.3. Lineage (NCBI taxonomy): Eukaryota > Viridiplantae > Streptophyta > Pinopsida > Pinales > Pinaceae > Pinus > Pinus taeda. The sequence goes on along the minus strand of APFE030049477.1, from coordinate 23,204 downwards.
CATTGGTCAAAAACCCACCTCCTTTGACCACTATATATACACATTTGACCTCCTTCATTTGGCATCAATTCAGATCATCATAAAAACATCTATTATTCTGTTCACACGTGTGAGAGATGAGGAAGTCTTCTGAAGTTTGACCAAGCTCTTTTGGAGTCTGTTTGAACTTTGAAGTTTGAACAACGTTGACCAAGATTATTTCTGATCTATTTGACCATGTTCTGGGCAGAGTTTGACCAGGATTTTTCTGGGCAGTTTGACCAAATTCTGAGCAGTCTGTTTGACCATAGTTTGACCGAGATTCTGATCTGTTTGACCGAGCATATTCTGAGCATTTTGACCACAGTTTGACTGGTCAGTTTGGCCAGATTCTGAGCTGTCTGTTTGACCACAGTTTGACCATTCTGATCTGTTTGACCGAGTATATTCTGGGCGGTTTGACCACAGTTTGACTGGACAGTTTGACCAAATCTTTGGGCAATTTGACCAAGCTTCTGGGCAGCAGCACAAGGCCAAAATTCAGCCTGTTTGACTCAGGGTTGACCGAATTTGCGGGCAGCTGCAAAAGGCCAAATTTAGGCCTGTTTGACCAGGTTTGACCTGTACTAGACTTTTGGTCTAGGTTGACCAAGTTTTGACTTGAAAAATCAGAATGTATTTTGCTGAACTGAATTATTTCTCCTAGAAAAGATTGTTGGGTTTTCTCCCGAGTTTGGTTTTCCGAGGTGAAAAATTTTGGTGTCTATTGTGCACGGTTTTTTTGAATTTTCTGATTGTAATTGCTTAAAGATGTTCTGAAAGATGCTAAAGTATTGGAAGTAATTATTAAGGGCAGAAAATTGTGTTTGTCTAAATTAGCACTAAAAATCAACATAGTATCAGAGGTTTGGTGAAGAAAAACCAGTAAAGATCACCCTTTGATGACAGCTATTCTGCAATCTGATCTGTGACCAGACCTTTGACCAGATGCCCCCTCTATCAAGCCTGAAGATAGGCTGGAAGGTTCAACAAATTTTAGGGCTTGGTGAACCAAAATGGATCTCATTCTTGAAGAGAATGATGTCATGGAATATGTGGAAGGCAAGGTTATTGAACCTCACGATAATGAGGGAAAGGCCAAGCACAAGAAGATGGAAACTAAGGCTAAGAGGATTCTTGTTGAATCCATCAAAGATCATTTGATTCTGTTTGTTTCTGGGCTGAAGACTTCAATGCAAATATATGATGCCCTAATATAGTTGTATGCAATCAACAACATTGGTCAGAAGATGGTTTTGAGGAATCAACTTCGTGATATGCAGATGACTAGATCAAAAACTGTGGCTTCCTACTTCACGAGGATCTTTCAGTTGAGAGATCAGTTGAAGGCCATTGGTGAAAATATTGATGAATCAAAACTTGTGACTGTCACCCTTAATGGGTTGCCATATTAATGGGATTCATTTGTATCAAGCATTTGTGGCACATCAGAAATTCTGAAGTCTGATAAGCTATGGGCTTGCTGTACCCAAGAGAAGTCTAGGCTAGTATCAAAGGGAAAGATTCAGAAACCTCAAGAAGATGAGTCCCAAGCACTTGCAGCTCACACAAAGAATGGTAAATGGAGAAGAAATTTTGTAAAATTCAGAAAAGGAATACATGTAGAGGACTTGCTCCCATTCAGGATCAAAAGAAGAAGGATATGTCAAAGACTCAGTTCTTCAGTTGTCACAAGTTTGGTCACTATAAAAACAAGTGTCCCGAAGGGAAGAATGACATGAAGAGCAAGGGCAAGCAGCATATGCTTCAGCAGCAGACATTGACGATGATGAGCATCCTGATTAGAAGGGATCCAGAAATGACAGTAGAGATGATTTTATTATTTAAGACAAAACATATAGGGAGTTCAAGGCTCAGGATTAAGAGGGAGTTAATAATTCCCTACAATCCTCAAATCAAAAGATAAGTACTTCATATCTTTCTTTCTTGATTATTATTACTTTACTTTTACTCAGCGTCTTGTCATTGTATCTTTTGCTTGGTTATAATCATTTCTTCCATGACTTCCTAACAAGGTTTGCAAGCACATCGTGAAGGGTGAAGGCTTCCAAGGCTCTGGCGACAGATGAAAGCATCGGGAAGAATGAAGCAAAGTTTGTGGCACGAGGATTCTCACAGGATCGAGCATAAACTCAGCAAGAGTGATTCGTGTTTGAGAGAGGGAAATTGTACTGACATCTAGAACCATGCCAGGTGACTGAAAGAGCTCCTTGTTCAAAGGGAGCAAACAACCAGGGAGTTTGAAAGGATGCCATGATGGAGCTATATCAATCCATCTTGAAGAATGATGTCTAGGAAATTGTGCTAAGACCAAAAGGGAAGTCAATGGTGACTTCCAAATGGATATACAAAATCAAGCATGCAATAGATGACAGCATAAAAAAGTAAAAGGCAAGATTTGTGGCAAAAGGGTTTTCCTAGAAAGAGGTAGAGGACTATGAAGAGACATTTGCTCCAGTTGCTAGATACACCTCTATTAGAAATAATATTTCTATTACTTCTATTATGGGCTGGAAATTGCATCAGATAGATGTGAAGACCGTTTTCTTCAATGGAGTAATTGAGGAAGAAGTGTACATAGAGTTCCCTTGGGGCGTTGAAGTACATGAGAGAAAATCTCATGTTTGCAGCTTGAAGAACTCTTTGTACAGACTCAAGCGGGCACATCAAGCATGGTATTCTTGGATTGATGCATACCTAATGAGTCTTAGTTTCACCAAGAGTGATGTCGATCACAATCCTTACTACAAGATTATTAAAGGTGAGCCTATGATCTTGTTGACATGTTTCTGACAAGCACAAAAAATCTCATTGATCAGTGTAAGAGGGAGTTGAACTCTGAGTTCGAGATGAAGGAGATAGGTTTGATGTATTACTACTTGAGATTAGATGTGTGGTAGAAGCTAGGTGAGATCTTCCTTGGTCAAGGGAAGTATATTATTACGATCCTTCAGAGATTTGGGACGATGGACTGCAAGTCCATGACCACTCCCATGGTAACCAATCTAAAGCCATTGAGAGGCTCCAACTCAAATTTGTTGGATCCCACGATGTACACACAATCAAGCAAAGTGGAAGGACCAGCCATCCAAGTGTATGTCATGGGATTGAGATTGTCAGACTAGATGCTCAGAGACGGAAGGTCTCTAAGAACAATATGCCTTCTATGAGTGGACCATACCAGACAACAAATATGCTTCAATGACTAGGAAGAAGCAGTGACAGAGGGAGCAGTCAAGATTGAGATAGCAAGATTTGTATGTGTTAGAGGGAGCACCTAGTCAAGGTGACCAGAAAGCATTTATGGTTGACCCGAGGAATGCAGCGCAACGTGTTGAGGTACCGACATCGCATAGTTAAATATGGATTGAGATATGTCTAAAATGATGAAGTACAGCTGCAGGGATATACAAATTCGAATTTCGGATTGGGCAAAGAGTGCAAAAGACAAGAAGAGCACATCAAGATGTTGCTTCAGTTTGGGTTATGCTATGATATCCTGGATGAGCAGGAAGCAGACATCTCCCGCACTGAGCACTGCAAAGGTTGAGTATATCGCCGCTAGTTTGGTGAGTTGTGAAACAGTGTGGCTTCAAAAGTTGCTCGTGGGATTGTTTAATCAAGCGCTAGAGACGATCGTGACGACATGTCGAAGCACATTGAGATCAAGTACCACTACATCCAAGACATGGTACAGAAAGGAGCAATGACACTCTAGTACATTTCTACAAACGAGTAGGTTGTTGACATTCTCACAAACCCTCTATCCCAGTCTCCAGATTTCTGGGTCTTGGAGAATGTATGTGTCTTAGCTGACAACAAGTGAGTCTCTCGGCTCTCCCCGCAGTCGTCTCTGCTCTCCCCGCAACCATCTCTGCTCTACCACGCAGCCGCAGCCCGCACTCTCTCCCGCAGCCCCCTTTCCCGTAACCCTTCCCTGTCCCTCTGCTCTCTCCCGCCCCGTCTCTGCTCTCCCCGCAGCTACCCTTCCATCTCGCGGCTCTCTCCCGTAACCCTCCCGTCCCTCTGCTCTCTCCCGTCCCATCTCTGCTAGCCCGCGCTCTCCCCCATCTCGTCCCTCTACTCTCCCCGCAACCTGCCTCTTCCGTCTCGTCCCGTCCACAACCCGTCTCCCGTAACCCTCCCTACTCACCCGTTGTTTGCTGGCTCCCGCAGCCATCCTGCAGCCACGAAGTCCCCCACACCTCTGTCCCATTGCTCCATAGTCCCGTTTATAGCCCGCAGCCTGTCCACTGTCTCGTTTGACGAATTTTGGTGAATTCGATTTGGATACCTGTACTGGGTGCAGCGGGGTGCCATTGTAAAGTGCAGACGGCCACCATGATAGAGCAGCAACACAAAAAGGACCCCGGGGAAGTTGAAACGCCAGATTTCAACAATAGAGGTCCATTGAAGTATTTACAGCAGTGCCACAATAAAGATGAGAACGTATACAGCCCCACCGATATTGCATTAGAAACAGGTTTTACTTTCTGGACATCCCAAATTAAACTCCTAATGAAGAAAATGGAACACCTAGAGACAGAAAATCGCGAACTGCGAGCTAAAATCGGCACCTTATCAAACAGAGTTCTGTCAGTAGAGGAAGACAATGCATTTATCAGAAAAACACTACAGGAATATCGAGAACAACGTGCAGGGAAGAACTTCGACGAGGCCTTACAGGGGGAGATCAGAGATCTTAAAAGTAAACAGGAGGAAATCAGGTCCCAACAAATGTCCCTTAAAAGGGAAACGGATTTGCATATCAGCACATGGGCACAGGTGGTCAAAGGAAAGGATAAGGCCCCTCCGCTCATAGCAGTGGAGGAAGTGGTACAAGCAAAACTAGTGGAGGAAAGAACCCGAAGAGAAAAAGAATTAAATCTTAAAGAGGACTCCCTACACCTCCCCCCTCTGCAGACCCAATGGAACTGGGGAACAGATTTCTATGCGACACTCTTGACATAACAGACATAACTTTGGACAAAGCCTGGATCGGGCAAGACTCTACCCTCTTCCTCAGATTTCGTGACTCCTCGAATAGACTTCGGGTACTCCGAGCCAAGCGAAAGCTATTTTCTCTTCTGAATAAAGTGTTCATGGATGAAGACCTCACAAGAGCTCAAGTAGTTGAACTAAAACAAGCTAGGGAGCAGGTTGCAACGACAAGACAGGCAGGGAAATGGGCAGTGATTAGAAATCTTCAGGCACTTATTCGGGACACCTTCCCCCCAGGGTGGGTATCTCCTCCTATGCTATTCACAATAGCTCAGATGGAGACCCTTTTACAGACCTGTACTCTGACATCACCAGGTTTTCAGCAGTAGGGGACGTCATTCTCATGGGGGACTTCAACGCCCGAACCAAAGATCTCTAGACCCCTATACACGACAGGACAGAAGATATATTTTGCACTCGGGGGATTGACTCGACCACGATCGACATGCACCAGACCTCTGAGGATCACTTGGGACCCACCACAACCTACGGGAGATATCTGTTACAGTTGGGAGAATCTCATGAGCTGATAATTTTGAATGGCCTACCATGTTTCCCATCCTCGCACTTCTTTACCTGCAGACCTTTTGGAGGCGGGGCAAGTGTGGTTGACTATGCTACTGCAAACCCAAATCTCTTCCCTTACATCAAAAATCTCTCGATCACCCCCATCCCTCTCGCAGACCACGCACTCCTCTCACTCTCACTGCAGTTTGATTTCTCGAATCTACCCCCTACTCTTCCCCGAAGCCCCCCCAGAAACACCTTCCGATTTGAAGAGGGTGACCCTGTTCTCTTCTCCTTTATCCTTAGACAGACACTCCCATCGAAGGCCTAATTCACCTCTCTCAGCTCCGCCAAGGACAAATATCAGTGTCTCTCATATGCAATCTGGAAAGCTATGCCCCAATCCTTCCCCTTCTCCACTCGCTCAGCCACCATCTCCCGCAAACCGGGAAAATGCCCTATGAACCACTGGTATGACTAGGATTGCAAGTCTATGCATCAAGACCTTCGACAAGCCTTTCGAAACTCTTTACCAACATACCCAGACCTCTGTTCAGCTTATCGTCACCTCCTTCGCTCACCTAAAGATTTCTAGGGAACCATCCTTTCCCGGCGCTCACCTACCCCTATCGACCTTGATCCTGCCTCAATGTTCTCTCACACCTCCTAGCTATATGACATCCCTGGGCAGCCTCTGATTCGGGTTACTCCCCCCCCCACCTCCTGCCACCTTTTCTCCGACAAAGATATCAGAGAAGCAATATGGACAATGAATAGCAGCAGGGCAGCAGACGAAGAAGGTTTCCAGGCAAAGTTCTTCAAACATGGACTTCGCCCCTAGTAGGATATCTGGTGGACCTTTTCAACCAAGTGGTTCGAGATGGATTTCCGGATAGTTAGTCACACCACATTATCTACCCGATCCACAAGTCAGGGCCTACTTTCGACCCCAACAACTACAGGACAATCATGGTTGGCACACATTCTCCAAATTATATGCCACGACACTCCACAAGAAACTCTCACACTTCCTTGAGCAGAGACAACTCAGGGCCAAGGGCCAAGCAGGATTCCGCCCAGGCCACCAGACGATCGACCACATCCTTACTGTCTGTGCGGTAATCGAGGAGGCCAGGCATCGATCTTCTAAAGTGTACTACTATTTTGTAGCCTTCCGGAAAGCTTTTGACTCAGTCCCGAGGGAAGATCTTTTCCAAAGGCTAAGAGAGATTGGTATTCCCTCGACTCTCCTAAATGCTATCATGCGCCTATATGAGGTCGTCCTTGGTCGTCTCCGCACAGTCGGAGGAAAATCAGATTTTATCCGAAGCACCATTGGAGTCAAGCAAGGATGCCCCCTTTCTCCTACTCTGTTCGGGATCTATATCGATGAGCTTGAGTCCTTTCTCCGGGAGCATATTCAGGATACGGATGGATGTCTTCTTAACCAGGTCCTAATTTCCATCCTTCTCTTTGCAGACGATATTGTCCTCATTGCCTCCTCCCATGAAGGCCTTCAGAGACAGCTGGATGCGCTCGCAGCCTTTTGTGATCGGAGGCATCTAACTGTAAACTTGGGCAAAACCAAAGTGATTATCTTCAATGGAGTCAAGAAAACCTCTGATTTCCATTTCCTATTTAAAGGAGAAGAGATCAAGATTTTCAGCGCCTATACATATTTGGGAGTTCAGTTTTCAGGACCTCGCTTCAGCCTGCGGCCAGCCCTTTAGCCTCAGATCTACAAAGGGTATGGCTCCCTAGCCCTTCTGGAGAGACAGTGTTTCCGGCACCACTTCCAGGACATCTCGTCCAAAATGTGCATCATGGACACCTTGATTCGGCCCACAGTGCTTTATGGCTCAAAGATTTGGGGCCCCTCTCTCCTAGAATCAGATTGGGCTTTAGTGGAGCGAGTCCAGACTCTCCTTCTACGTCGTTTCATTAGGTGCAAGCAGACAGTTCCCCAGCACATCCTTCTAGCCGAGTTTGGGGCTCAACCTTTCCGCCTAGAGGTGATATTTAGGTTAGTGTCACTCCTGCACAGACTCCGTGGCCTGGCAGAAGTGAGGGAGGGTCGTGACAGATACCCATATTTAGCATATTGCTCCTCGGAGAACATCGCCCGTATACAGACAGGCCGATCCAAATGTTGGTACTCCGATGTGACAGAGATTCTGGAGGCTTCAGGAATCCAAATTGAGCATCTCCCTCCTTTTCAATACTCTCTGAATGCTCCAAGCCACCTCCTTCCCAATCAGCAAGAGCTGAATAAAATCATTAAGTAAGATATTTACAAACGTTACATTCAGATTACATGGACCAACCCTCCCAATGGGTTGCGCCCTAAAATGGCCTTTTACGCGGAACATTGCTTGGAGATCAAGGATGGGCTCATCATCAGACCACAGTACACGTTCCAGCATTGGATGCATGCCCTTAGAATCCCCCTCGGGCAGCTCAGAGTTGGATCTCACAGACTCTGGGTGGAGATAGACCACCACATTGATAGAGCAGATAGGATCTGCCAGCGTTGTCACTTACAGGAGATAGAGACACAGACACATTTCGTCTTCGGATGCCCTGCGTACTACGAGATCTGTGGCCGTTTCCATTGTCTCTTCAGGTCTTCTCAGACCCTGTCCAGCTTCCTCAGATATGTTGACCAGAGATGCCTAGCACTTTATCTCCAGGAGGCCTTCAGATTTCGAGCCCGCTTTCTTCAGCCACCTGCCAGACCAGACACCACGCAAAAGATCACGGACTTCTTTAGAGCGCTACCCTCAACGCGAGGCACCAAAAGAATCAAAGACCGGCCCACAGACACTGAGACTAGATCAATGCGGTCCCGAGGGGGCCGACCCACCAGACTGCACCAGTGCTCCAAGATCAGTTCCACCCCTGTGAGGCGCTTCAGAACTTCCAGGAGACATCAACGACAGCCTAGTATGCCCACAAGACAGCAGACTTTGATGAGCTTCTCTCAGTCTTCTTCTCTCGACCTCGGATGTTAGGAGTAGGGGTTAGACAGGGGCCTCCCCCCCTCTTCTTCTTCCTCTTCTCCTTTGCTACTTCATCGCAGCGCTTTGTTGCGAAGCCATGAGCTTCTTGACTCTTCATTTACTTTTAGATGTATTTCCTGCTTTTAAAAAGAAATGTTAAAGGGGACTGTTTGGTCCACCGACTTGCATGATGTAATCATTTGTAACCGACAGTCCCTTTGACCTATTATGGTCATTTGTTGGACATTAATAAAATTATCTTATCTTATCTTATCTACTTTAGGGACAAGCTTGGAATGGTTGAGAATGCTTCCCTCATGTAGAGTGAGTGTTGATGGTGTAGCATTAAGGGAAGATATTCTCCTTAGGTCAAGGATATTAACCAAGTACCATGTAATGTGGCTAGGGAGATTAGCCCAAAGAGCATCAGGGCCCAGAATGCTCCCTTAGTCAGAAGGTTCTGACCATACTGTCAAGGGTTACATGGCTAGTTTGTAGAGTGAGTGCCCCATAGCATAGGGCAAGTGTTTTACCGTTCAAGTATCATGTGACGACAAGAGGGAATGGTAAATTGGCCTAGGTTTTCACCATTGGTCACTAGTTCCAAGCAACGGTTTGGATAGTTGGTGACCCAGGACTATTGTTAAATTTTGGATAACAATGGTATGTTCTATGCTTAGCACAATTTACTTCAATGTTCCTTAGTAGCCTAATAACAATTTCCAATAGCAATCACAATAATCACATTGACAGTAAAAACAGACAGAACATGAAACAAAATGCAGAAGACAAGCCAAGACAAGAGGACGCCAGTTTTGGCGGATGCCAGGGAAAAACACCAATGTGGGGAAAACCCTTTAATCAATTCTTCTTATTATTAAGTCAAAAGTTTAGTAGAGAGATAGAGAGTACAAAAGTCAAATTCACTTGCCCAATACAAAGTCAGAACAGCCCTATAAATTTCTACGGTCAACTGCAATCAAACTTCAACCCTAACCAGAAAGTCAACGTTGGTCAAAACAACAACAAATAATCCTCAAAGAAACTCAGTCTTCCTCAGTCAAACTCAGCCTGATCAGGAGGACAAATTCAGTCCAAAACAATGTGGTCAAACTTAGTCAAAGGAGAGAGAAAACTCTTGTAATTTTTTGCGATCAAACAGCAGTTAACACATGTCAAACAACCTAGAATTTCTCAGTTTTTGTGCCCATAGATGCAGCCTAGAAAAATCAAAATTTTGACCCCAAAAACGCAATCAAACTCGGTCAAGAAGTCCTTGGTCAACGTTGTTCAAACTTGTCCTAGAACTCGGAAATTTTGGTCTGCAATTCTGCCTAGAAACTCGTCCTCCTTGCCATGCGTGTGAGAGATAGAAGTTGCCCCATGTTGTACGAACCAATCAGATGAAGAGAGAAGAATGTGTGAGTGATGAATGTGCCAAATGAGGTGAGAGGTATCTTGTATTTATACAATTCGTTGTGGGTGAGTATATACATCCATTGGGCTTCTTGAGCCTCCATGATGATGAGGCCAACCTGAACAATTTGCACATGTGTGGGCATAAATTCAAAATCACACTTTTGCTTGTCCAAATGAGATGATATTTATATCAATCTTGGACCTCTCGAAAAGAGGAATCCAATGCAATTATCTCCATCAAATGAGTTGTCCCAAGGTGGAATTTGGCCCTAGTTGCCAATTTTAACACTCCCTCTCAACTAGGGAGAATTCCACCTGGCAATCCATCTGTCATCATCATGTCATCATGTCATCATGTACCATCTTTGTCATCTCATCTCTTCTCTGCTGAACCATGAAGTAATAATGAAGAAGAATCGATCGAGAGTGAGTCACAAGACCTTACCACTCTCCTCTGACAAAAATCAGTCCAAAGGTAGAACCTCAAATGATCCCAGATCAAGTTGTTGAACATCATGCATCCTAGACATAGAGAGTACAGCAGTACACGATGTGTCCATCGATAATGCTATGGTCCCCATCCACGTTTCCCAACTCATTGGCCAGATGAGGGGTACTTCCCATGAGTCCCAGACTACATGGGTAGGATGAATGCTGAGGCATCAGCAAGAGAAGGTGAACCACTCATCCTACTCATATGCCATAGGAGAAGGTGAACCACTCATCCTATGCATATGTCAATCGTAAGGGAAGGTGAACCACTCACCCTATACACAGCGCACCACATAGGGGAAGGTGAACCACTCACACTATGGTCGCCCATAGCTCCAAGAAGTACCACAAACCCCCAGGAGCTCCCAGAGCTCAATGTCCAACTCAAGCAGGACCCTTATGGGAGGGTCTTTCCATGACTCCAAGTCTCTCTCAAAAGGTTAAGAATTTGACCCTCCCCAAAGGCTTCATGAGGATATCTTATCTGCGACCTGCTCATCAGACCTGATGTGTTGGAGCCTTATTGCTTCCCATTGTACCATATCTCGGATAAAGTGGTACCTGATATCAATGTGCTTGGAGCGGTCATGGAACATGGGATTGTTTGAAAGGAGATCCCACTCTGGTTGTCGCAGAAGATCACGATGGTATCTAGCATGTGCTCAAATAGCTCATTGAAGAGCTTCCTCAACCAAACAGCTTCACAACAGGCCATACTAGTTGTAATGTATTCGGCCTCAGCGGTGCTCAATGCAACCACTTGTTGCTTTCTGATCATCCAAAAATTGAAACAAACCCTAATGAGAAGCAACATCCAAACGTGTTCTTATAATCCACCACAATGTCAGGCCAGTAGGCATCTATATATCCATGCAGCCTCAAATTCTCAGCAGTGTATCTCAGTCCATAATAGATTGTGCCCCAGAGATATCTCAAGAGATTCTTAGCAGCAATCCAGTGTATGTGATGGGGGTCAACCATAAATTGACTCAAAGTATTCACAGCAAAGCATATGTCAGGACAGTAGTTTACCAAGAACATCAGGGCACCCACAAGTTGTTTATAGCAGCATCCAGACGTGCTCTTACAATCCACCACAATGCCAGCCCAATAAGCATCAGTGTATCCATGCAGCCTCAAATTCTCGTCAGTGTATCTCAGTCCATAATAGATTGTGCCCCGGAGATATCTCAAGAGATTCTTAGCAGCAATCCAGTGTATGTGATGAGGCTCAACCATAAAATGACTCAAAGTATTCACAGCGAAGCGTATGTCAGGACGGCAGTTTACCAAGAACATCAGGGCGCCCACAAGTTGTTTATATTCTGAAGGGTTCGCTAATTCGAGCCCAACAACACTCCCACATAGCTTCTTGAAGTTGAGTTCATAATTTTAAAACTCCGACTAAGATTCGGAACCGATTGAGGGTCGACTCTGACTCCAACTCCAACTCAGTATCGATTCAACTTAGCTGATTTCAATGACTCAGTTGTTGTAAAAATTACGTTAAATATTTATTATTTTATGAAAAAAACATATTTTTAAAGATTTTCATTCATGTTTCCAAACTCAAAGCATTAGAATATAGAGAGAAGACAACATATGATCAAAGCATGCTCATGAATATATCTATTATATCAAAATGACACCCAGTGCATTGTCCGATACATGTAATATATAGAGATCAGAACAAAAACACATAACTAAGAAGGCTCTAAATGGCCTCTACAACAAAACATCATAGTCACTATTGCTAAACAAGGCAAGATCATCTGGCTCGGACTCTGAATCAGAGTTAGATGGGGAAACCCATGGCTCCTCCTCACTACTGCTCCAAAAACCAACTCCAACTCTTCACAAACTCCTCAAAAATACTCACACAAATTCGATGAGATAGTTGTGAGTAAATGTGAGGGGGTTGGGTCACTTTTATAGGCTTGCGAGAGGGGTAAAGGTATTAAGCAAAAAACAAAAAAACAAAAAAAAATTGATTTTGAAGTCCGAGTTGTCACCTATTTTCCCAACGAACTAGCTTGGCCGGTTTAAGACGGGCTTGGCCGAATTGATGTCCGACTCGGTCGGTTCGGTAATAGACCGGTTGTCATACCAGTTTTCTACCTAGCGAACCCGAGTAGGGGTCTGGCTCAACCTACTAGGTCGAATCCGATTCAGACCATCCTAATTTTAAAACATTAGTTGAGTTCCATCGGAGTAGACACAAACTTGCAATCCACCATCCCACATCTCTCGAGTAGCTTCACAATATATTTTCCTTGAGAAAGGAAAATCTCACCTAGCTTTTACCAGACCTCCAGGCCTAGGAAGTAGTGCATCAATCCTAGGTCCTTCATCTCGAACTCGGAAGCCAGCTCCCTCTTGCATTGATAAATGAGAGGGTCTATACCTGTCAGAAAGAGACCATCCACATAGAGGACCAGAATGAGAGGCATGTCATTCTCAACCTTGAAATATAGGTTAGGGTTAGATTCGCTCCTTGTGAATCCCAACTTCATAAGATAGCTATCAATCCTCTCATACCAAGCCCTCGGGGCTTGCTTCAACTCATAGAGGGCTTTCTTCAATTTGCATACGTGTGCCCTTCGATCCTACACTTCGAACCCCTCAAATTATTCCAAGTAGACTTCCTCCTTAAGTGAGCCATGCAAGAAAGCAGTCTTCACATCCATTGGTTGTAGGCTCCATCCTTGAGAGGCAGCAAGAGCAATAATTGGACAGATAGTGGTATATCGAGCAACTAGTGCAAATATCTCATCATAGTCCACCCCTTCCTTTTGAGAGAAGCCTCGAGCAATGAACTTGGCCTTGTATTTTTCAGCACTCCCATCAGCTCCATGTTTGATTTTGTAAAGCCATGTAGAAGTGAACACAGACTTATCCTTGGGTCTAGGAACCACATCCCAGACATCATTCTCCATGATGGATTCGTACTCTTCATTCATCGCATCCTTCCATACTCGGTGTTTCACAACTTCTTCGAACGTACAAGGCTCAGATTGAACAATGGTACACATAAAAGCAAGGTACCCTTCATACCTAGTGGGCTTCTTACTTTCACAAAATGTCCCTCTAGGAGCAATATGCTTCTCAACATCTTCAAGAGTGTCTTTGAGCAACAACGGTCTTTTTTTGAGGTAGAGGGATCAATAGGAGGTGGATCAATGGGATCCATCGAGCATCGGCTTATCGGATGGAGGTTCATCCTGCTTTCCTTTAGCATCATCATTCTCTTTTCCTAGACTGTGGAGATCTCCGGCTTTTCCAAGAGCAGTGTCTTCATCAAATGTAACATCATGGCATACTTCCACATCTTGTTGACCAGGCACATAGATTCAATATGCCTTTGAGTTTTCACTGAAGCCCATAAATGTTCCTTTCTTCCTGCATGCTCCCAACTTGTTTTTCTTCTCTTTAGGCACATGAAAATACACGGGACAACCAAATATTCTAAAATGTGAAACAGTAGGATTCTTACTAGGGAAAATTTCTTCAGGTGTCTTGAAATTTATGCTTGATGCGGACACCTATTTTGAACATATATGGCAGTATTTGTAGCTTCTCCCCATAAGAACTTCGGTAGACCTAGATAATGGAGCATGGCATGGGTGGATTCCATGATCATTCGATTCTTCCTTTCAGCAACTCTATTTTGCTCAAGAGTGCACGCAACGGTTGTCTCCCTCTTAATGCCAGCTTCTATACATTGTCATTGAATTCATTGAATTCATTTGATTCATATTTAGGCCCATTGTCAGTCCTCAATATTTTGATCTTCTTCCCTGTTTTATTCCCAACCAAGCTTTGAAAGCACATAACCATTTGAATACTTCATCCTTCTTCTTTAAGAAATAGATCCATGTTTTGCAAGAGAAGTCATCCAAAAAGATAGCATAATATAAGTATCCTCCTATGATGTTACGGGCAACATACCAGATAGTTCAGAATGGACCAGTTGTAGAATATCAAAAGTTTGACTTTCTCTTTAGGGGAATGGACCCCTTGTAACTTTCCCAGCTGCACAACCTTGACAAACACCTTCATGATTCATGTTGAAATCAGGCATACCTGTGACCATCGTCCTTACCCCAGGTAAGGCTTTGTAATGAAGGTGGGCAAATCTCCAGTGCCATAATTTGGATTGAAGAGAAGTGTCGCAAGACATGGCTCCCAGAGGACTTCCTCCAACTTGATAAAGACCATCAACCCTAAATCCAAGTGTAAATGCTTTTTTAGGGTTTCTTTGCCAAAGACTTACCTTTCCATTAATAAATGCTACCTTGAAGCCTTTATCTTCCATTGTAGAAATAGATACCAGGTTCTTCTTCAAATTGGGCACATACAATACTTCTTGTAGATGAATGGTTTGACCTTGATTCAAGTGAAGAGTGACAATACCTATTCCTTTCACGAGATAGGTGCCATTATCTCCAAGTATGATTTGCAAGTTAGTCTTCTTTTCAACCAAATTTGAGAGAGCCTCTTTGTAACCAATGAAGTGCCTTGAGGCTCCACTATCAATCAGCCACTGATCCAATGTATCCAGAGGAGAGGCAGTAAACAAAGCAGAAATAAGATAAAATTCATTTTGTTTTTCTACAACATTACTTTCCTCATACATGGAATTGCTTGATCTTTTGGGAGGACGACCATTTCCATATCGAGCATCAGGAGTATTCCTCTTTCCTTTATTGTTGAACTTGTTGTTCCTTTGATTGCAATTGCTTTTGTAGTTGTTGTGGTTGTTTTTGTCATCATCCCTTGGAGTATCCTTCTTGTGAGGAAACTCTCTAGCATAGTGGCCAAACTTGTTGCAATTGTAACATCTTCTTTTTCTTCCTTCTTTGAATCTCGAATTAAATCCTTGACCTTGTCTCCTTGGACTAGCATTATTCTTCCTCTTAGCATGAAGAGAGAAAGCAATAGGATCATTTCCATTTGAGGGCTTATCTCTCTCCATCATCCTTATTACTTCTTGAGTGCATCTAGCTAATAATTCATCAAAACTGAGAATCCTGTCATTTTTTAAAATGATGGTGTTAAACACATCCCATGCTCTTGTAAGACCTCCAAGTGCAATAAGAGTGAGCTCCCTATCACTAACAACTTCTCCAATAGATAGAAGATCATTCTTTATTTCAGTAATCCTCATGAAGTAGGATTGAATAGACTATCCTCTATCCATCTTGATGTCTTACTTGTTCTCGAGAAAGAGGGTTTGATTTGCATTGTTTACTTTGAACATACCAACCAGCTTATCATACATCTCCTTAGATGTTTCCAAATCAAAAATATAGGCAACCAAAAGTTTTCGGATGGAGTTTACAATAATTTTCTTAGCATTGACCTCACCTTTCTTGTACTTTGTTTTTGCAGCAAGAGCATCTAAAGGAGGCTCCACCACTCTTCCCTTTACATAGTCCATAGCATCATTCTCTTCCAAAGTCAAATCTAAAGTCATCTTCCCTGCATTATAGTCAGATTTGCCCTTGAGCTTGTCCTCGGATTTAAAGTATGATGTAGTCGTCATTGAAGCTAGACCAATATTATTGTCCAACAACGTTCCTTAGTGATTGCTTTTCTCACTCTTGCTTGGGCTTTGTCTTCACCTGGGCTCTGATTCCATGTTAAATTTTGGATAACAATGGTATGTTCAATGTTCCTTAGTAGCCCAATAACAATTTCCAATAGCAATCACAATAATCACATTGACAATAAAAACAAATAGAACATGATACAAAAAACAGAAGACAAGAGGACACCGGTTTTGGCGAATGCCAGGGAAAAACCTCAATGTGGGGAAACCCCTTTGATCAATTCTTCTTATTATTAAATCAAAAGTTCAACAGAGAGAGAGAGTACAAAAGTCAAATGGTCTTGCCCAATACAAAGTTAAAACAACCCTGTAAATTTTTGCAGTCAACTGCAGTCAAACTTCAACCATAACCATAAAGTCAATGCTAGTCCAAATAGCAGCACTTCATCCTCGAAGCATCTCAGTCTTCCTCAGTCAAACTCAGCCTAATCAAGAGGCAAATTCAGCCCAAAACAGTGCAGTCAAACTCAGTCAAAGGAGAGAAAACTATTGTAATTTTCTACGGTCAAACAACAATCAACATGGGTCAAACAGCCCAAAATTTCTCGGTTTTTGTGCCCAAAGATGCAGCGTAGAAAAATCAAACTTTTGACCCCAAAAACGCAGTCAAACTCAGTTAGCAATTCCTTGGTCAACATTGGTCAAGCTTGTCTCAGAACTCTGAAATTTTGGTCTGCAATTCTTCCCAAAAACTCATCCTCCTTGCCAAACATGTGAGAGATAGAAGTTGCCCAATGTTGTACGAACCAATCAGATGAAGAGAGAGAAGAATGTGTGAGTGATGAATGTGCCAAATGAGGTGAGAGGTCTCTTGTAATTATACAATTCGTTGTGGGTGAAGAGACACATCCATTGGGCTTCTTGAACCTACATGATGATAAGGCCAACCTGAACAATTTGCACTTGTGTGGGCATAAATTCAAAATCACACTTATGCTTGTCCGAATGAGATGATCTTTATATCAATCTTGGACCTCTCTAAAAGAGGAATCCAATGTAATTATCATCTCCATCAAATGATCTATCCCAAGTTGGAATTTCGCCCTAGTTGCCAATTTTAACGACTAGTCTTGTGTTTACTCTAGTTAGGGGGTACCTGACCATATCGCCAAAGGGTATTTTGCTAGTGAGTGACTAGATCTTTTGCAAAGGATATTTGGCTAGTGGGTAACTAGATCCTTTGTGTGATGCTGATGTAGGATGCTTTCCACATGGTTCTAGAATAGAACATGAAGTGGATGGATACATTAACATAGCGGGCTCATTCAATCTTTTCAAGGGATGGAGAAATTGTTCAACAAAGAGGACATCTAAGGAAGTCAATGTGAATACCTCCCTCGCTAAGAGGAAGTGTTGGTTTTTGGGTAGTTGCGGTCGATATTCTCCTGCTACACAAATCGGCCAAATTAAAAGAAATAGAATTATTATTTATGAGTTCATGTAGGCTCTAAAAAGCTAGCTCAGCCCCACCATGTGAATGGGTGCGACCCTTGGTAAAAAACATACCTCCTTTAACCACTATATATACACATTCAACTTCCTTCATTTGGCATCAATTCGGATCAACACAAAAACATCTATTCTTTTGTTCAGACAAGCAAGCGAGGAGGACGTTTCTAAAGTTTGACCGAGCTCTTCTGGAGTCTGTTTGACCAGCGTTGACCAAGATTCTTCTAATCTGTTTGACCAAATTATAGGTAGACTTTGACCAAGATTTTTATGGGTAGTTTGACCAAATTCTGAGCAATTTGTTTGACCGCAGTTTAACTAAGATTCTAATCTATTTGACCGAGTATATTGTGGGCAGTTTGACCGTAGTATGACTGGGCAGCTTGAACAAATTCTGAGCAGTCTGTTTGTTAATTTTAGGTATGTTCTATGCTTAGAGCAATTTACTTCAATTTTTCCATTTAGCTCAATATCAATCCCAGATTAGCAATTACATCAGCACGATAGTAAAGTGCAAATAGAACATAAACATAAACATCAAAAAACAAGCCAAGAGAAGAGGACACAAGATGTGGCACCAGCCAAGGACAAACCCCAATGTGGGGAAACCCTTGAACAAATCTTCTTATAATCTTCAACAGTTCAGCAGAGAGAGAAATAGTACAAATACATAAAACTGATATTTATGACAGCAGTAACAAGATAGTCATTCCACTAATGACGACAGTTCTGAGATGCAATCCTGAATTGCCATGACAGTCTTCAACCAATGATAGTACTGTAGCATGTCCCTTGACAGTGAAGAGTTGCTGATCTGATGAGGGCACCTGTGGCTGTACTAATCTTCCTTCATAATCTACCAACCATCTGATAGAGCAGCTCTAAGAAACCCTTCCTATGATAATATGGCCTATGGCCTAGCACATAGAAACACAGAAGTAACTGTCTCTATAATCATCAATGCTTCAGAATGTTAGCATCCAATCATTTGAAGCCAGCCCTACAAGGTCTGAGATAAATCTAAGTGCAGACTCCTTCACCACACAAGTTTACCTTATGACTGTGTGTTCCACTTGCAAGCATTCCATACCTGGAACAGCCTTTATCATAGTGCTAACATCTACAGCAATGAGCTGTCACCTACAGCTATGCTGAAGCTTCCTTTGGCTATGACTTAGCAACCCTTCTAGCTGTGGATGAGAGACAGTTCATAGGTCTTCCATAAGCCTGCGGCCAGACCTCCTCATTGCTGCTAAGGTATCTCTTTTCAGCAAATAATGGTTTCACCTAGACCAGTGTTAAGGGCACTTTCAGGACACCGGATAAGAGCCTCTTCTTAGGTCTCCTTGATAGTGGCTAGATGCTCCCTTTTACAGTGGATTAAGGCCTCCCCTTTATTGCATATATGTGCCTCCTTTTGCAGCATATAAAACACTCATTGACAGCATCCTAGGGCACCCTTAAATGCTGCTGTTAGAAGCCTCCTCTAGCTGCTATGAGTGACCTTAGATAGCGTGTAAGGGTCACCCTTGAGGACTACAACTAGGGCACCATAGAGGCCTCTCGAGACTATGGACTTAGAGCCTCATACACCAGCGGATCTGGGCTCTCCTTAAGTGCATACAAGATCATACATTGACTGCACATAGGAGCCCTTTCTTGACAGCGTTTAAGGCCTGTCTTCCATAGCAAATTAGGCCTGCTTTATACAGTCATTCAACTGCGTTTATAGGGCTGCATTACTCCTCCTGATTTCTGTGGCTAAGGCATAACAAGACCCTCCTTCCTCTGCGTCTAGATGACTTCTCCTAGGACAGCGTTTAGGGCAATTAAGGACAGCATCTTAGGGTATCTTATAGACCTGCGTTTAGCCTCTCCATGCTGTGCTTCCATGACTGCATTTGACTGTAAATTAGGGCAGCGTAAGCACACCTAGAAGACCCTTTCTCCTCCACGTCTAGGGCTTCTCCCTGACTGTAATTAGGGCTCTCCATGGCAGCGTATAAGAAGTTGTGTATAGGACTCCTCCATGACAGCGTTAGGATCTAGGGCATCTCTTCTAAGGAAGCATATAGACCTCCTCTTCTTAGGTTTCTCTTTCCACTAAAACTCAAACGAATGGAGAGAAATCACAAGAGATGAGTGACCAAATGACTTGAAGACCTCTCCTATTTATGGTGAAACGTTGAGGACAAGTGGGGGTAATTTGGTTGCTGGCTGACCTTGACGAATTGTCAAGTAACACAAATAAATTCATATCTTCATGAATACATGTTGGAATCAGATGATCTTTAGATCAATCCTACACCTCTCAACGAGAGGAATCCAAGAAAAATATCAGCTTCCGTGAATAAGAAGACCACATGGAGTTTGGCCCTAGTTGCCAATTTTAACACTGTTTGACCGTAGTTTAACCAAGTTTCTGATTTGTTTGACCGAATATATTCTGGGCAATTTGACTGAGCTTTTGGGCAGCAGGAGGCCGAAACTCGCCTGTTTGACTCATGGTTAACCGAATTTGTGGACAGCTGCAGAAGGTCGAATTTAGGTTTGTTTGACCAAGTTTGACCTGTGCTAGATTGTTGGTCTAGGTTGACCAACTTTTGACTTGAAAATCAGATTGTACTTTTGCTGAACTGAATTATTTCTCCTAGAAAAATTGTTGAGTTTTCTCCTGAGTTTGGGTTTTCTCTTGGTGTCTACAGTGCATGGTTTTTCTACTGTGATCTTTAGTATTGCATCTTTGAATTTTCTAAGCATAATTGCTTAATGATGTTTTGAAATATGCTAAAGTAAGATTGCATATCATTGGAAGTAATTATCAGTGGCAGAAAATTGTGCTTATCTAAATTAGCACTAGAAAATCAACACATTCATACTTGCACCATTTCACAACAGGACAATTCTAAGATTTGACATGGCTTAGGCTTCAATTACAGGTAGATGCATGGGATATAATGCAAGGTACATCCTACCCATTAATTCATATACATTGACTGCATAATCACATGTACAAACCAACATATATAACAGATTCAAGTAACAATAATTAGGAGTTGTCCGACACTCAAAGAACTTACCTAACAATTTCAATCATAACATCATAGATGTAGCTAAGGAGGAACTGAATTCAACTTCAAACTAATCAACTCGCAAGGGAGGAAGATTAGTCTCACAGTAATTGCAATCCTCACAGGTTATTAAGCTTCCAACAGCAGCACATTCTTGCACTCCTTTTTGATATAATCAAAGGCCCAAAAACAGACCTTTGATGAATCAAACCTACTCTAGCATCAATTATGCATTGCTGAAAGTAGTCAAATTGCCTCTAAAAATCTGGGTTGATGAGAAGTACTTCAAGGAAATTTTGCTAAAAACACCATATTGGACCTCTAAAAAAAGTACTTCAAGGAAATTTTGCGAAAAACACCATATTGGGCCTCCAAAAAAAGAAGTACTTCAAGGAAATTTTGCTAAAAACACCATATTGGACCTCTAAAAAAAGACTGAACTTGTGAAAGCTATTACTCATTAGATGAAAGTGGGTCATCTATTATAAAGTACATTAATCATTTTTGTAATCAAGTGATTTCATCTAATGTTTAAGAGCATTCAAGTATGGATCACAAGTTGAATTGGATGATAGAATGTTTTTGGTTGTATTCTTGTTCCCATGCTTCACCTCAGTGGTTATCCCTTGTCCCTAGTCCAATGTGACCTTCCATGAGGCCTTTCTTTCCACTATCTAGAAGGGGCACAAATAGGAGGCATTGATTGAGATTGCATGTCCATGATAATTCATACTTCCATTTGTCACTTGTATCTGCATCCCATCTTTGGATTAATCACTATCTGTCCCCAGTATTAGTTCCTTTTTTTCCTCTTTCTCGGGTAGGAGCCCAAAAACTTTGCCCTAAAAGGTTGATGCAACAAAAACAAAGAGCGTGAGCCATGATGATAAAATGCAAAAAAAAATGGTTGGGATATAATAAAGTGGATGGAAAAAAAATGTAGCCTAAGCTCTACCCCCCTCATTAGCCCTCACCCAATTACAAGCTAATGCTACTAGATCAAATAAACCCTTAACATTCTCTTCTCATCTTGTTGAAAGTAGAATTTAGGTATTGTGTTAGTTTTTGATGGATATGGTAGCATCGAACAAGTGTTCTCATCTCAAATGATGCTAAGATGTTATGGAACACGAGATCTCCAAAACCCAGGAAAGGTTTCACGGCGTAAGCTTGGGAAACACATTAATTAAATTAATTTGCTATAATTAAAATATTTCCGAAGTCTAACTTAATAAAAGTGGTAAATTAATGTTAATTAATTAAGGATGTTTGAAATTGCTCTAGAGATTCTATTGATGAAGTCTAATTGATCTTAGTCGTCGATAGAGATTCAATCATGGTCGTTGAGACTCCAATGAGAGATTATAAGGGCACGAAGAAGGGCTTGGAGATAACATCAGTGCGATCAATCATGAAAGGAAATTCGACTCACCCAATTTGCAATATTCAATGAGGGCGCAGTTCGAGCTAGAGGGAAGAGCGTCAAAGAGAGGGAGCAGTAGAGACTTGGGAGAAGAGATCAGAAGGAGATTTTCCTCAATTTCCAGTGTCTAACAGGAAGGTAAAGAGGAGGTTGAATTGTCTACAAAAAAGTTGATATGTGTAGTTCGAGTTAGCCTGTCCAGTGGTGCGAGTTGTCCAAAGAGGGTTTGTTCAGTTGCTGGAGGGGGGATCAGTGTCTGAAAGGCAGAGCGCTTGGAGATAACGTCAATGTGATCAATCATGAAAGGAAATTCAACTCACCCAATTCGCAATATTCAATGAGGGCGCAGTTCGAGCTAGAGGGAAAAGCATCAGAGAGAGGGAGCAGTAGAGACTTGGGAGAAGAGATCTGGAGGAGATTTCCCTCAGTTTCCAGTGTCTAGCAGGAAGGTAAAGAGGAGGTTGAATTGTCTACAGAAGAGGTTGATATGAGTAGAGTGAGTTAGCTTGTCCAATAGTGCGAGTTGTCCGAAGAGGGTTTGTTCAGTTGCTGGAGGGGCGATCAATGTCTGAAAGGCAGAGCGAATTCATTCAAAGGCAAAGGGAGGCTAGACAGCCCCATTGGAGTCAAATCTAGGGTTATGCGAATTGCATAAATCCAGCGATGCGTTTTCCAATGGAAGTTGCCAATGTGGGGTGCAAGCAGACTAGAGTAAGTCGAGTTGATTTATAGAGGAGATCTGGGATCTCCATTATATTCTTCCAGTGTATTTCCAGAGGTTTGCCTATAGGGCAACCAGATATAATAATTTTCTCAAATTGTCGAATAATAAAATAAAACCTCCTCTGTTGCACCAATTTTCCCTTCAGGGTTTTTCCGGGGACATTTCGTCCAAAACAACATTGTCAATTTTATTGTGTGTGTGCATCTATTTCTCAATTCCTGTTTTATTTCCGCAACGTATTTTTTTATTGGTGAAGAATTGCAAAGTAGTTTATTTGTTATTTTTTGTTAATAATTTAATAGAAGACAAATAAATTGTTAAGTTAGGAGAACAATACTCAGTTGTTGCAATTCAAGGAATTTTCGGATATTGTCCTTTATATCCTCGTTCTCTAGTTACTACAAGTTGTTTCTTCTTGTTTCAAATTGTTCATGGTGGTTTCAAGGAACCATTTTCATTGTCCCTATGA
>APFE030049476.1:5140-32209 GCA_000404065.3 Pinus taeda | reverse complement strand
AAAATATACTAGCATTTGCACCAGATGTTGCAAAGAAAACGTTGTAAGGCATAAAGTGCGGAAATCCATTATCCATGTGGTGTGTGCATTATTCAACAAGGTGGATCTCTCTAAATTTGTTGCAAACATTTATGTTGTTGCATTGCTAATTTATTTAGAGTCTACTACTACCTCCTTTTCTTGGAATATTAAATTTCTTATCACCCCATGATGACAATCCCTCTAATCACTGGCATCACATTTTTTTCCACTTTAGTGGATTTACCTTCAACCTAAAGAAACATGAATTTGAGCCACTCAATTAAAAAGAAATTGCTAAATTGCTATTTATCAGGTTTTGAGTAAAAACAATTAATAACTCATATTTACAACACTTCAAATATTTACAACCTTTCAAGTCTTGTATTTATAACGCATATTTATAACCCTTTAAAATGAAACGAACTATCTATATTTTTTTAATAATAAAAAGAATCTTATTTATAAAACTAACACTGACATACTACTCCAAGATGAAAGCTCAAATTAATTGCACCTTTAAAACATGACTTAAAAGTTTAATTGGTAATTATGTATTCATTGATTTGTACATTGTTAATTGCAATTTCTCTTGAAAACCAATGTTTATATCAAAATTTTAAAAATTAACACTCACTTCTCCCGTAGTCTCTTGTTTCTTTATTTGATCGTGGTACTCGAGATTTCCTTTCTCTAAAGTATCCAATGTGAATATGATAGCTTATGTGTTTCCGCTTTATCAGTAGGTTCATGTGATTATTATTATTTTTGGTGTTAATGTCTATGTTTTTTTTATGCCCAACCATTATTTATTATCTAAACATTGATGTTTGAAAATCCGTAAGATGATCCTAAAGTCTAATATTATTACAAAACCTCATATTCGTGTTTAACTCATGAATTCACAAGGACGCATTTTCATATGAAAGCAAAGCAGGTTAATAACTGTGTTCCAAATGAAAAGCAACAAACCATCAAACTTGGTATTGCGGACACTGGAATTTGTAATTTACTGCACTTTTTAATACATTATAGAAACAAGAAGTACACACATTGTGGAACAGATAGAAATTTTACAACTAATCGAGTTTAAAAGTTAGATGATTTGCCTGGATCTGCCCCACCAAACTGTATCAATTTCAAAGGAGTAAAACCCAATGCAAGGCCCAGGCCATTTTGGTAGAATAGCAACCTCTTGGGCTGGGCAGCCCCTTTTGGGGTATGTTTCTCAAATCATATGTAGAAAACACATTCCAAGATGATGGTGAAAAATCAAGATCACTCAAAAACTCGGGAATGGTACCTGATGGGATCAAGGGAGTGTTACGCTGTCAACCAACGTTATATTTTCAACCAGATCTGCAACACCCAAATAGTATTAGTTTCAAAGAGATGAAGCCAACTGCAAGCCCTACACAATTTTGGCAGAATAGCTACCTCACGGACCTGGCTCGTAGCACCTTGGCATAAGGAAGTCTGCTCTAAACACGGCAACAACCTTTGGGAATTGTTTCTTAAAGCACTTCAAAAAAAAAAATCCTGGATGAGCGTGTAAAATCAAAGTACTAAGAGACTAGAGGAATAATAGCCACATCAAACAACAGTACAAAGGGCCTATTAATGAAGTGGTCAACCAGCAACTGCGATCTATCATGATGCCCTGGAGACCCATTTTTTTAAGTGCAAGTGTATATATTCAAGCACTTGACAATTGAGAAGCCTACGAAGATATGAGTAAATATTTGAATTGAACCACCTGAACCACCATAAACAAGAACTTTAGTATGACTAAACTTTGAATCCTCCACTTTTACAAAGAAACAGTTAACCAGGACAACTTGGACAAGATCCCACAGTTCACATATAGCAACTGTATACCTCATCAAACATTCATACAACTAAAGTTGCAAGAACCACCAATTTGTTAGTCAAAATTTAGGGTCTTAACATTCATTCATTCTCAACAGGGTACTGACATGAATCAAGTGATCCGTATACAGTACGCTGATCAAATTTCCTATATGTTTTTATTCTGGTGTTCTACAATAGCGTTTTACCAGGAAAACAACGATGGGATACTTAACAAATTGTTTCAAATTACAAAACAAAAAATAACAGATTAATTGGGTCTTGGTTTAACGGTACGGAAAGATAACAAGAGACATGTTTCACCCCTCCCACGCTGCGTCGTCAATGCAAGAAGGCCATTCCTGGCAGTTGCTTCTTAGCCAGAGATGCAAAAATTAAGAGGTAAACAAAGGAACACAATCTTAAACTCCACCCAAACGTATTCATTTGGATAATCACTAATTTAAAATAGGACCACAAAACTGGCAGCATCAAATATAATAGGATGAAAAATAAGAGAACCAACTGCAAACCACACTTATGATGAAATTGAATCTAGTTATGATTCATATGACCTAAAAAGGCCTCAAATTATAAAGTTTTCCCCATTTAAGAATCCCATGGGGGAAAACTTTACCCTACTATATTATCAAGACAAGAACAAAGGTGCTCAAGTAAAAATAATTATCAAGGTTTGGAAAACCAATGGCAATAAAAGACCTATCTCACTATTAACACATTGTAACATGCAAGTTGCAACCATATATTAAATTATGGAGAGGAGCTTCTATCTAATACAACAAATGGCGAGTGGCCACAAACCAACTGCTATCATTAGAGAAAATAAAATACCTCAACCATGTTGTCTACTTGCCATTTACAATAGGGAAGGCTCAACAATTCAAACAGACTTTGTGTAAACTTTGAGGCCCACAAGACAATAAGAATAATGAATTTAGGCTGAAAATAAACAAACCTACAAAATTTGAGCAGCAAAGCATTATGCCTCTCTCTCTTCTGAGACATGAGAAGAATCTGATGCATTAGCATCCTTTGTTGTTTCCTTTCATTCTTCAGCTGGTTTAGCAGAACGTTCTGCAGCATTTTCACAATCTTCTGCATCTTTTGCAGGACCTGGTCCTGCTGACACTTTAACCATAGCACGGTGCAAAAGCTTGTCACCAAGAATAAAATCCTCTCCCGAATTCTTCAATAATTATGCCTTCTTCAAATAATGTAGAATCCTCATGCATAATTGCTTCATGTAGCTTTTACACCGAACAAAACAAAACTTCGTCAGCATAGACAACCAAAACACAGCTTAAAAGGAATTATTCTAGAAAACAACTCTTCCATCATTGAACACTTCTTAATCTAAGGTATCTATGTTGTTGCTCCTCACCATAAAGTTTAGAAATTCATAATTAGACACAAAATAACCATAACAATGTAGAATCAGGGCTTGTTATTCATTGAAATTTCAACTAAATTAAACAGTAGTTGCCAGATGCATCTAGATTCATATTTACATTTTTAACTATACAAATGCTTTCATTTTATAGGAAACATTTTGGTCTCTTCCACATGATGCCCTTGTGTAGGTGTCAAAGAATTTTGATGCACCATCCATCATTATGAACTCATTTTGAATTTCTCAGTCTGAGATTGATGGACATATCAGGTTCCCAACATCTAGTCTCATGCACCATCCTTTATGAATCCATTTTGACCATCACAGTTAGAGCTTTATAGACAACACTTCAAGCATGGGTAGATAACCACGACATTGGTCCATTGATGAGATCAAGTGAGTGTTAAGCAGAATCCAGAGGGGCTGCATTTTTGCCTGGATCTGCCCCACCAAACTGTATTAGTTTCAAAGGAGTAAAACCCAATGCAAGGCCCAAGCCATTTTGGTAGAATAGCAACCTATTGGACTGGGCAGCCCCTTTTGGGGTATGTTTCTCAAATCACTTGTAGAAAACACATTCCAAAATGATGGTGAAAAATCAAGATCACTCAAAAACTCAGGGAATGGTACCTGATGGGATCAAGGGAGTGTTACGCTGTCAACCAGCATTATATTTTCAACTAGATCTGCAACACCCAAATAGTATTAGTTTCAAAGAGATGAAGCCAACTGCAAGCCCTGCACAATTTTGGGAGAATAGCTACCTCACGGACCTGGCCCGTAGCACCTTTGCAGAAGGAAGTATGCTCTAAAAAGGGCAGCAGCCTTTGGGAATTGTTTCTTAAAGTACTTCCAAAAAAAAATAATCGCGGATGAGGGTGTAAAATCAAAGTACTAAGAGACTAGAGGAATAATAGTCACATCAAATAGCAGTCTAAAGGTCCCATTAAAACGAAGTGGTCAACCAGCAACTGCGATCTATCATGATGCCAGAAGTATATAAAAAAATTCCTAAAACCTTGAACTGTATTGGGAAGATATGTAGATCACCAGATAATGAAAACATATTTTTACAATCTAAATACTGAAATGGGCAGATGGATAAATCCCTAACTCTGCAGCTTGATGTGTTTGATCAATGAGGCAGTAGCTAGGATGAGCAATGCACTCAAAAGATGACCTTCAGTGAATTGCTAGCAATAATAATCAAACTAATATGATGATTGTTAGACCTGGCTTTCATGACAATATGTAGCAGCGGTCAAACAGTAAAACTTCTGTTACATGTAAGATCTCAATAGCAGGCCATATACAAGTACTTGAAGACTAAAATTACCGAATTTGTCAGGAGCACTAACATCTAGAGCAAAGTAGGTGACAAGAGATTGTCCAAAATGATTGGCAGAATGGGCAATAACCACCAAAGAACGAACACTTCAAGCATGGACAGATACCACGGCATTGGTCCATTGATGAGATCAAGTGAGTGTTAACCAGAATCCACCGGGGCTACATTTTTGCCTGGATCTACCCCACCAAACTGTATCAGTTTCAAAGGAGTAAAACCCAATGCAAAGCCCAGGCCATTTTGGTAGAATAGCAACCTCTTGGATTGGGCAGCGCCTTTTGGGGTTTGATTTCGTTGAATATTGAAAATAAAATTCTGTTAGTTGCAGGTCCTCAATCTGTCTGATAACCTTGGTGTGAAACTTCACAGTACCCACGGAGAGACCGTCATTTTTCTCCCATAGCACGACAACACATAGCTGAGCAAGATACCCTCCGCTCAACGCTTATCCGCTCTCCGTATCTGTTCAGAGAGAAGCTCTGAATTGCACATTCAGCATAAACTTGTGTGCTGAGAGAGATGGCTTTGGAAAATTGGGTGTTTAAGCGAGTGTAGACGTTGGCAGACAATGGAATCCGAACGGTTCCACCCCAGTACGTGAGATCAGTGGAGAAAACCCATGAGGACCCTAACAGGTTCCAGGTTCCCATTATCGATTTACAGCTATGATTCACCCCCCAACAACATGATCATTTCTGCAAGAATCAATATGACAGCATCACTGCACAAATTTCAAGGGCTTCAGAGAATTGGGGTTTCTTCCAGATTATTAATCATGGCATCCCTGACTCTATTATTGCTCGAGTGCAAGCAACGAGCAAGGCGTTCTTTCAACTTGCCACCGAGGAGAAGGAATCATACGCTAACGAAGCACAAATTAAGAGGTAAACAAAGGAACACAATCTTAAACTCCACCCAAACGTATTCATTTGGATAATCACTAATTTAAAATAGGACCACAAAACTGGCAGCATCAAATATAATAGGATGAAAAATAAGAGAACCAACTGCAAACCACACTTATGATGAAATTGAATCTAGTTATGATTTATACGACCTAAAAAGGCCTCAAATTATAAAGTTTTCCCCATTTAAGAATCCCATGGGGGAAAAATTTACCCTACTATATTATGAAGACAAGAACAAAGGTGCTCAAGTAAAAATAGTTATCAAGGTTTGGAAAACCAATGGCAATAAAAGTCCTATCTCACTGTTAACACATTGTAACATGCAAGTTGCAACCATATATTAAATTATGGAGAGGAGCTTCTATCTAATACAACAAATGGCCAGTGGCCACAAACCAACTGCTATCATTAGAGAAAATAAAATACCTCAACCATGTTGTCTACTTGCCATTTACAATAGGGAAGGCTCAACAATTCAAACAGACTTTGTGTAAACTTTGAGGCCCACAAGACAATAAGAATAATGAATTTAGCCTGAAAATAAAAAAAACCTACAAAATTTGAGCAGCAAAGCATTATGCCTCTCTCTCTTCTGAGACATGAGAAGAATCTGATGCATTAGCATCCTTTGTTGTTTCCTTGCATTCTTCAGCTGATTTAGCAGAATGTTCTACAACATTTTCACAATCTTCTGCAGCTTTTGCAGGACCTGGTCCTGCTGACACTTTAACCATAGCACGACGCAAAAGCTTGTCACCAAGAATAAAATCCTCTCCCAAATTCTTCAATAATTATTCCTTCTTCAAATAATGTAGAATCCTCACGCATAATTGCTTCATGTAGCTTTTACACCAAACAAAAAAAAACTTCGTCAGCATAGACAACCAACATACAGCTTAAAAGAAATTATTCTAGAAAACAACTCTTCCATCATTGAACACTTCTTAATCTAAGGTATCTATGTTGTTGCTCCTCACCATAAAGTTTAGAAATTCATAATTAGACACAAAATAACCATAACAATGTACAATCAGGGCTTGTTATTCATTGAAATTTCAACAATAATAAAACAGCGTGTATGGTTGATTCATGTTATGTGCAATCATTGTCTCTCACTGCTCCCTTTAAATTTCTATCATCCTATACATATACACATGGTGAAAAAGATCCTATCAAAAGCTTGGGACAAATTTAGAATCTCATCTAACACAAGCTATAAAAAGAAATGTTTCATAATGAACTCCTCCTTCACACATTTAATAAGCAGAGGTGAGTCTCAAAACAATTACAATCTTTCAACTACTTTGTCAATAGCCAATGAAAAAGAGAACCTCAAAGTGATTAACTTAAGAAGGTTGATAGTTCTAGGTCCAGCCCTTCTTCGAAATTGAAGAAAAAATCATCTCCCCGGTGTGACTACCCACCAGCTCCATAGTGTCCAGGGTCCCTTTGTCCATCAAAATAGGCCCAGCACCTGAGTTGTCAATCCGCTCCCGGACAATCTGTTTTCGAACTTTATCCTTACTCTGTTTCTTAAAAATAATATTGCATGATGAAACCTTGAGTAACACACTCGAGTGTAGGAATGAGTTTATTAAAAAAAACCATAAATTTTTGCATTGCAGATGATGAAACCTTGAGTAACACACTAGAGTGTAGGAATGAGTTTATTCAAAAAAATACAGCTAAAGATAGCTACAACAACTAGGCAGATAATAATCATACATGAATCACAACACTTAGCTCAATGGAAAAGTGTGCATTGGAAAATACCAACGCTAACAACATGTAACTCTCAAGTCAGTCAAAATCGTTTCCAACATAGTTACCAACTACAAAATAAGTGCTTGCCTTTTTATCAAAAAGCAAAAATGCCATCTAAAAAAGGAAATAAAATCTCGTGAAAATGAGGCTTTTTTAATTTTGTAAATCAGGGCCTGTTTTGTTTTATTTAATGGTAAAACTCAACAGAGTCAACAGAGTAGCCTATGCAACAGAGTCATCATGTGCAACTTCCAAAACCAAATAAAATATGTGTAGGGAGGGACACAACCAACGGCGTCGACAAAACAGATGCACTATTCACAATAAATGCAATTAAGTCTACAACATGAAACAGATGCAATATACACAATAAAGTCTACATCATGAAACAGATGCAATATACACAATAGATGCAATTATGTGTAGATGGTCTCAATCTTCACGCCGTCCAGAAGAAGCCCACGTTTGAGAATCATCCGTTACATTTCCTTCATATAAAATTCGATGTGAGAGTCATCACCATCGTCTGTTTCGCATCTGGTTGTAAATTCTCCTGCAACCAGTTCCATCCATCCACCATTTGTACCCTCGTTTTCGCCTCTTCTTTTATCCAAATGCTTCATTAGTTCCATTTGTTCTCCTTTTGGCGTTGTAACAGGAAACCTAATTGGCACATCCCACCCAAAGGGATTTTCTGTGAATTTAAGGGCAAACACCACTCTGTAGTTGGTATTTGGAGACAAAAGCCTGCAGTCGATTTGACCACGGACCTCCAACCACCAAACCATTGATAGTTTTTCCAGCACCTCGAATCCGAACACAAAGCATAACGTCAATGTATACTCTGTGAGGGTTTCCTCTATTTAAAAACAAGGAGATTTAACCAGGATCATGCGTTAGCTTGAACACCATACAAAGAGCACACAACTTATAAAAAGATCAGACACTAAAAGCAATAAAAAAAACTAGAGAATCATTACTTCTTTTATGAAATAGAGAAAGGCCATTTATTTATAGCAAACTGGGAATACTCGGCATTAAAATTTGGTGGCTGGTAGTTCACCCAACAACAACAAATCAAAAGTCAAATATACACATCTATTAGATCACTATAAACATAATCACATGTTGTATGTACACAAACACACCTTATAAGTGCGATTTAGGGAAGTATGAAAAGATGTGAAAAATAAAAAATGGGTCTGGGCTACAAGGTCTGGATAGGTACCCTGTGTTTTATGGATGAGTGTTCGCAAAGAACCAGAACAAGATTCTGAGAAGGGAGTAACGCCAATGCCTAAACACTTTGGAGTTGAAACTAAAGACGAACTCACAAAAATGTATCGAAATGCATCAACATGAGGCCTGAGGAGGTTGAAAGATCCAAGTAGGAAGTATGATTAAATCTCTGAAAAAGAGGGTCAAGTAACCACAAAGAACATGATTGAATTCTGAAGCGGAAAAAAATGAGTTGCGGAGGCACAAAGACGTCAAACACTAATAAGTGTCACATTAATGTTACAAGGACCACATTAAAGCTTAAAAAAAATTAGTGTTGATTAAGAACCACAACAAAGACTTCAAACAAATACAAACACCAGAGTCCTGTAAAGACTAAAAACTGCTAAACGAAAGTATGACCAAAACTCTAAATGAATAAAGTAGACCAAATTCTAAAAAGAATCAAGTGACCTATAAAAGTCTACATAAAATCTTCAACCTGCCACACAAGGCTAAGCAAAGACTAAAAATGTGTGCAACTTCCCTGCAAGTGCAATCAACAGGAAAACCCAAAGCGAAGAAGGTATTGTATACATCAAGAGGAAGATATGCTATACATCAAGAGGAAGGTACTCATTAGGCGTTCGTTAGACTCTCAGAGAGTCTCTTACTCCCTGCGCATCTGATCTTTGATCGCCCAAACCTAACCTACCCAGGGAAATATCCAGTGATCTCCGCATGATTCAGATAAACCCCAACCACAACATTGATCCAAAGGAATATCCAGTAATCTCAGCATGATTCAGATTAACCCCAACCACAACATTGGTCCAAAGGCAAAAGGCACAACTGTGCAAAAATTGACTCCCACCCAGCTTCCACTTAGATTAGAAGGATCGCTTTTAACAAAAGCAATCCTCGATACGTGTAGATTAATGTCGGCATTCCTAAGCCTCGTTTTCGGAAAATACAATATGGGGTCAACCAAAAATTTAGCCCCAAATAACTCCAAATCATCGTCATGCTCCAAGGCCAACAGTTGCCTGCATATGATTTTTGAACCAGCTAACAATCCCCTCACTCCATGAGAAGCCATCACAGAAGACCGTAACCCCAAAACCAACCAGAGAAGGAGACCCTTAAACAAACAAATTGAAAAATAAAAATAAGAAGATTGATAATCAAACCTGGAGTCGTATCCATCTCCAGGAACAAACCGCCAATATTGTTCGTCGTTGCCCCAAATGAAACTTAAGGCTCTTGCAGATAACATGTAAGCCAATCTCGCTGGGGATCCTTCCAGCCAAACCATCTATTGTTGTTCCAGCAGAACAACAACATATGAATATGAATTATTAATGAGTTGATGAACGGCATTTTCCCAAATTTGACAACCAAAACCCTGAGAATAAGGGATATATAAATAACTTTGTGCCCCCATCTATGAGAATTGGATCGACGAGGCGAGCATACAGTTCTGCCATTGAAGCTGGGACAGGGGTGTCAGCCCTGGATACGATCTGATGGCATATTTTAAGAAGGGATTTTTTCCACAGATTGTCCGAATAGGCCACAAAATTGAAGAGCTTGGAGACAATTGTTAATCTGCCAATGTCGCACGGCATAGTCAAGGAGAAAATCAACAGTATACATCTCTCTGGCAGGTCCAACATACCTGTCTCGCGTTCAGGTTCAGGATGAGGCACTAATCCACCCGGCTGCATTTTTGTCTGGATCTGCCCCACCAAACTGTATCAGTTTCAAAGGAGTAAAAGCCAATGCAAAGCCCAGGCCATTTTGGTAGAATAGAAACCTCTTCGACTGGGCAGCGCCTTTTGGGGTTTGATTTCGTTGAATATTGAAAATAAAATTCTGTTAGTTGTAGGTCCTCAATCTGTCTGATAACCTTGGTGTGAAACTTCACAGTACCCACGGAGAGACCGTCATTTTTCTCCCATAGCACGGCAGCACATAGCTGAGCAAGATACCCTCCACCCAACGCTTATCCGCTCTCCGTATCTGTTCAGAGAGAAGCTCTGAATTGCACATTCAGCATAAACTTGTGTGATGAGAGAGATGGCTTTGGAAAATTGGGCGTTTAAGCGAGTGCAGACGTTGGCAGATAGTGGAATCGAAACGGTTCCACCCCAGTACGTGAGATCAGTGGAGAAAACCCATGAGGACCCTAACAGGTTCCAGGTTCCCATTATCGATTTACAGTTATGATTCACCCCAGCAACCTGATCATTTCTGCAAGAATCAATATGATAGCATCGCTGCAAAAATTTCAAGGGCTTCAGAGAATTGGGGTTTCTTCCAGATTATTAATCATGGCATCCCTGACTCTATTATTCCTCGAGTGCAAGCAGTGGGCAAGGCGTTATTTCAACTTTCCACTGAGGAGAAGGAAGCATACGCTAACGAAGCACAGAATCCCATCGGTTATGGCAGCAACTGCGCGGATGAAATTATTCGAGCTGATGCCAAATGAAACACCCAAATCGTTTGAGCAACCCCTTTGAATCAACGATCAACGGCTGAAATTGTTGCAATTGTCTAACATATCATCCTGTGGCTTACAAGATGACAGGTAAGCAGAGAGGAGAGTTGATTTCAGAGGGAAACGCCTTACGGCATAACAAGATCTGAAATTTAGGCCCGAGCTTCACCAACTGTTTGGCTCAAATGTGTTTTAATATGAGATTCTCACACTTTTTAGAAAAATAATTATGGCTAAAATTATACGATGACTTGTTTGAGATGGAATTCTGGAGCTTGAAAAATCCTTAACTTCCTCATATCATATCTCCATAAATATATTGAGACAAGGTCTAAAATTCAGACTCGAGGTTCATCAAGATTGCATCTCAAATGGGATTCATTTTTAGATTCTGAAATGTGGTAGAAGAAATGTTATAGTGAAAATACCACAATGACCTATTTGGAGCAGTGAAACCCTAGAATCCAAAGCTGTAATACCAAAATGTTATGAAAACAACTTAGAAGAAGATAGAAAATATAGATCAACGCCTTAGAAATTAGCCTCTTTGAGGGGAAAACCTCCCTTACATTACTCAAATGAATAATTCTTGGGTGATACGAATGAAAAGACCTTCTTTCTATATATACGAGTCTAAGGGTCATAATATAATAAGAGCTAGCATAACAATAATAATATAAGGGCACAACAATAACAATAATGGCTTCTATAGGGCACCATAAGAACAATATGTGGATTACATGGGCACAACAATATAATAAGGGGGTTTCACTAATAACAATAAGGGGTTACACTAGTGCAATAGGGACATAACATAGCCATTAAAAAATTTCAAATCATATATACGGCTACATGCTCTTTTGAATTAATGGAAGAAGCAACTACAAAATCTAGAACCACGGAGCCTTTGATTGTTGAAATTTATTGTAGCTTCGGTTGAAATTTTTAGTCGAATACACAAAGAATAAATTAATTATTGGTCACCTAAAGTCAACACAAACAAGCCTTGCAAATGAGTTTGTCAAAAAGTCATCATGTTGACCCCATTAGGGATAATTATCCCTCTCTCGATGCCTATTAATAATAGCTCATTGGCACTAATTTAGTCCACCATTATCTCGTGGAATTAGGTCTATAATTTCCATGTAATTTGGAATTCTTTTTTAAAGCATATTCACTCATATGAAGAACATTACAAGGTCTCATTTTGAATGTGGTTTTATCTCCTTATAGGGCTAATTCATAGAGTGACTTGGATCATCTACACTTATGTTTTGGTAGTTCTCTCGTGCCTGTAAATTGTAGAGAGGCCCAATCTATTTTTGCCACATATTTCTGAAGTTGACCAAGGGATTTTTGGGTATATATTCTCAGCAGTTTTTTGGTAATGAAAGTGGTAAATTAAGCCTCCCATCAAAATGACTTTAGGATAGTAAATTGGCCTCCTTATGCAGACCCCCTCGTTGGATAGAGGTGAAACTTTTCTCTTTATTTGTCTAGAGTTTGATTTATTATTTTAGTTTTGTTGTCACATTAACCGAGATTTAGGATAAAAATTTGGCCTCCTTGTGCAGACCCTTTCGTTGGATAGATGTAAAATCTCTCTCTTTATTTGTGTAGACTTTGACTTATTATTCTAGATTTGTTGGCAGATTAGTATGGATTGTTGATGGACACAATTTCTGTGATAAGAAAATAATTTTGGTATTTTTTCTTAATGGTTTTTCCCTGGTGATGAGCCTAATCATGATGTCTCTTTCCACTATATCCTATTG
This sequence comes from Pinus taeda, assembly GCA_000404065.3. NCBI lineage: Eukaryota > Viridiplantae > Streptophyta > Pinopsida > Pinales > Pinaceae > Pinus > Pinus taeda. The sequence continues at coordinate 19,416 of APFE030049476.1, read as the reverse complement.
TTCATTGTCTATTATAATATATATTCACTACTCTTATTGCAAAATTAATGGTTAAGGTTTTTCATGTATATATACTTGTTGACTAGTAGATAAAGAAATGGTCAAAGTATTTTATGTATATCTACTTGTTGAATAGTAGATAAAGAAAGAACTATTTTCATCAATCAAAGTAATGATCAATTTCTAAAAATTATCCTAGTCATTGTATCACTAGCATTTCAACATGGAACCAACTTGAGGTTTGAAGATGAAGGCATGGAGACCAATCTGTTAACATATGAGGCTCTTGATATCACATTCGATGGCACCATGTTCTAACATGGAAATGACATGCAACTACATATATATGGCTTAAATCTATGGAGATTTACAATATGGAACATCAAATGGTTCATTGGTTTGTTGCATGTTTCATAATGTTGGCTCAAGCTAATCGTAATGGGTCATTTTGTAGCAACCACATCACATCTATGTCATTGTCAATACTATTGCATGGTCAAATATCTTTCACAATCCTCTTATATTGGACATCACTCTAATTATCAAATCACACCTAAAATTAATATGGCATTATATTTATCTATAACATGGCTTTTCATCTAGGTTATGGATCAATGGAAGTCATTCATTATGACTAAATTAGTATGACTTAATGTATACAATTAGATGCATCATTGAGACTTCATTTATATGGGTATAATATGGTGGCTTCGTTACTTACGTTGATTCTCAAGCATCACTATACTATAGTAATAAAATATTTATGAGGTTAGGGTCTTAGTTGATACAAGAGCACTAATATTTACCCATTCCAATAGGAAACTTGTATAAAGAAAGTAGAAACAATATAGATCATATAAAGAAAAAACCTATGTAACTTATGGAGGAAGTATAAGTGAAGCTCGTCTATTAAAAAATTAACAAGTTGTCTCATTGTTGAATAAAGTTAAGAAAAAGGCTAGGTCTCTGCAAGAGAGGACACGTAAAGTCTAATAGGTATGTATAATTCACATGTCAATTGATTATAATGTTTTAGGTCATAATGATGGTCATTTATAAAATATAGGGATTGAGGAAGACCATATCTAAATCATTTCCTCTTATAAATTTATTTCTTTTTGGAAATAATATATAAGGTTTGCATGCTAAGTTCTCTTTTAAATTAAACTATATGAAAACCATAACATAATAGTGCTTTTTTGAAATATAGGATCTAGGGTATATATATAAATCTAGATAAATTAAATTAAGATAAATCTTAGGGCTAGAATTCATAATCCTAGGACATGATGTTTCCTCTAAAAATAAAAACCATAATAATGGTTATATTGGAAATATAAGGTTTGTATCGAGAACCCTAGAAGTACTCTACTAAGAATGCATTGAGACCGTAGATTAACAAAATTGACATCATTCTATTGTCTTTGTATAGTCTTCTTTGGTTGTACTTGTTGTTGAGAATACTCTCATACCTATAAATCATTCCTTAAATATGATGTGAATGATTGAAAAAGTGAACGGTAAGGACTGTAATGGACATGATGTTTAAAATTCTTGCTGATGAGTTCATTTATGATTGAAAAATGAAGCAAAACCTTGGTACAAATGAAGATAAAGCATCCATAGGAATAATGACTTCAAAATAATTTGAGAAGATGAGTATCTTATGTTTCTTCATTTGATTTTTAAAAGTTACTAATGAAGTGAACTCTTTAAAGATGACGAGGACCCTCTATTGATGATATGGAGTCAATTCCAATGATTTGAGTAATGTGGAGTCCTTGATGTTGATATTGATGATGTTGGCTCATGATAATAATGTGAAATATTTGATGATGGTATCGACTTCTTGAAGATGTTGACATTGACTTCTTAATCATATATGATGCACACTCTATGATGTTGACTATGTATGTTACTTATTGATGATTATAGGTACTCCTTGGTGACAATGTTGTATGACACATTAATTAAGTGGATGATGTGATTGAACTCCTTGATGGTGGTCATAACTCCTTAATGCTTACTCTATAACAATGATCATGACCATAATGATGATGATGTGGACTCATTGATGATGTTAATGATGATAATTTAGTCTCGTTGATAACATGGACTCCATAATGTGGAATTGGACTACAATCTTTGATGATGACCATAATGTGGACTTGTTGATGACATGGCCTCATTGATGATATTGATAATAATCATTTTGACTTGATGATATGAAATTATTATAGATGATATGTGTTATTTTTGTCGACTCTTTGGTGATAAGAAGAAGACTCCTTAATGATGATGATGATCATTCGATGATTATCTAGAATCCTTGTTAACGTAATCATGATATACATTCGTTGATTATGTAGTCAAATTGAACTCAATTTGAGAAGGCTAACATCAAGAGGGAGTTGACACACTCTCAAAAGATAATTATTATCTTTATTGTTTTACTTATTATATCATTATGGGTCCCTTGGCTTGCTTTTTTGTTCTTGTTCTTCAACAACCTCCTCTGGAGGATGAATAGTACATGATGAAGATTGCCAAGGTAAATCATTGGATATATTAGAAGAACAACATGACAAAATACTTGTGATAGGTTATGTAATTAGAGGAAACGAACAATATTAGCATGATTAAAGCATCGTTCTATTGTAAGTGTTGATGAATGACGTTGACCTAGATATTCTAAAGGTGAACCCATGATTTCTTATGTTATTTATAGGAATTATGTTTAAGAGGGTGTTAGTTGGTATAATTGAGTGTAAGTCCATCGGTATCTTTTTGATAAATGTTTTGCAGAATGTTCAAGACTCTAATGTTGACTTGATTATTTCATTGATTCGTTTGTTTATCTTTATACTGACATTTATTGTTATCTTCTAGATTCAACTATGGACACTCACATTTTCCTTTGTGAAAATCTAGTTATTTCCAATGTTTGCTTCTATGAGAAGCCACTGGTAAGGTCTACTATTTTCTCCTTATAGTTTCTGATGTTTTCTTCCAAGAAAATCCCAGCCTAAATCTTAATGAATGATTAAATATTTTTATCATGGCTACATTTCTAATGTTAAAGTGGTTTCTAATGGTTATAAGAAGGAACTGGAATGGCTAAGAATCCCCTTGATGAGGGAACACTGATGACATAACATCATATTGACGCATTAATCCTAGAGAATGTGTCAAGAGACATTATCATCCTGCAGATGTTTTAATGGATTCCTCCCATAGGTTGCATGCCAAGAGATATTGTTTTAGGAATATGTATTGGTGGAATCCACTCATATCTTATGCGTTGAGAGACATTATTTCCTAGGAGATGTATTGATGGATCCCTCTAATAGTTTGTGCGCTAAGAGACACTGTTTTGAAGGAGATGTATTGATGGATTCCTCACATAGGTTATGTGCTGAGAGACATTATTGTCAAGGGATGTATTGATGACTCTTCCTATAGTGTATATGTCACGAGACATTGTTTCCCGTGAGATGTGTATATGATTCCTCTAGTAGGCTGTGTGTCGTGAGACATTATTGTACTAGAGATGTATTTATGATTCCTCTTCTAGGTTACGTTACTTGAGACTTTATGGTATCAGAGATGCTTTATTAGTTCCTCCTCAAGGATGTGTGCAATGAAACCTTATGGCTGGGGAGATTATTTGAAATGGATGTTATGTATCTTTCCTTATGATGACATTGATATATAAACTTGGATTGTGTTATCTTCCTTAGGATGTGGATCATGAGGTCTATAGACTGGTCAAGAAGATTGATCTAGAGGGAGAATGAAATAATAAAACCCTAGCTAAGAGGGAGTGTTTCAATATATTATATCATCGACCAATATTTTTCATGAAATACATAAAGAAGAAATTAATTATTGGTCACCTCATGTCATAAAAAAAAATCCCCACAATCCAGCTCCCTGAAAATTCATCATGACAGCCCCATTAGGGTTACTTATCCCTCTTATAATGCCTATGGATAAGATTTCATTGCTTCTCATTTCATCCACCATTATCTCAAGCAATTAAGTCTGCAATTTCCATCTAATTTTTGCTCCTATTTCATTGCATATTCACTCATGCAAAGAGTATTAAAAGGGATCATTTTGAATGTAGTTTGATCTCCTTATATGGCTCATTGATACAATGACGTGGATCATCTACACTTAAGTTTTGGTACTTCTCTTGTCGCCAAGACTTTGAGAGAGGCTCACTCTCCTTTTGTGGCATATTCTTGAACTTCATTGAGGGATTTTTCGGTATATATTCTTGGATTTAATTTGTGATTAAAGTGGTAAATTTGAGCTCCCATGACAATGACTTCAAGACAATAATTCGACATCCTTTTGCAAACCCTCTCATTGGAAAAAAGTGGAATTTATCTCTTTATCTCTGCATACTTTGGTTGATTCTATTATATTTGTTGCGAAATTAAGATGTACTATTGATGGAAAAAATATCTCTCTAATAAGGAAATAATTTTGGGTTTTCCCTTTATGGGTTTTTCCCTAGCTATGAACCTAATAATGGTGTCTCATATCTATTTATTATTTCATATTGTTCATTGTCTATGGTGATCGTTATTGACTAATCTTGTTGAAGATTTAATGGTTGAATATTTTCATGTATAGCGTATTATTGACTAAAGGATAAAGGAGGAACTATTTCCATAAATAGAAGTAGTTATTAATTGTAAAAACCTATTCTAGTCATTGCATCACTAGAATTTCAACATGGAATTTGGAGTAAAACAAAATAGAAATGATATAAAACATGTCATTATAAAATGTAAATTTGTTCAAGTCATTACAGAGGTAATATTTATCAAAGGTATGGACTTAATTATCACCTAGGAACCTAAGAAATAATAAGTATTTGAATCTAACATGCTCTCCCCAAGTAATGTAACTAAAAAAAGGGAAATGAGAACTATGAGGACTTGTAATTGAAGTCCATAAGCTTGTTCCCATGCATGGTCACCTGAGACGAGAGGAGAAACTAGGAAGAATGTTGAGTTTTAATATAAATGCTGGAATCAAAGTGTTGAAAACCCAAGACATTAATTCATTTCAATCTAACAATTGCTTCACAAATTCCAATTGGGTTACCCACAGGAAAAATGAAACATCATAGGTTAATTTGTACTAATTAAAAATGAACATAACCATTGACAAATAAATGGGAAGCAAATCATATTAAACCCCAATTACCTTTAGGAATGTCCCACAACTATATTTAACCCATGAGTTTTCCTACGTACAAGAAAAAGGGTAACCATTAAACTTATTATAATTTATAACTACACAAAATTATATACACCCATATCATGGGAGGAGCTAAGAGAGTTCTAGTCACAATATTTACAAGTATATTTAATAAAATTCATACAAGTATAGGTAAAGAGTCAAACAAATAAGACTAAAGGAAAACAAACCAAGGTCATAAATAAAGGTTTAAAGGTGTCAAATGGCCCTATTGTACAACGAAACGAAGGGAAGCTTTGAGATGTTGAGAGTATTACATATTCACTAGATATGTGATATGTAAAAATAACAAGCTCAAATTCTCCTTCACCATCTTGAGAGAGAAAGGAGGTAGGGTTTTGAAAAGGAAAATCAAATTTCCATGTAAACACCATAGACCCTCTAGGATTGGTATACATGAACCTATAATTATGAGTGTTGAACATGCCAACAACTCATAGGTTTGAGTGAACATGAATCCCAACCACAGGACTAGAATATGCCTCACATGAAACCATGGAAAAAAAAAGTTAGTATCTTAAAGAAAACAAAATTCAAACAAGAAAACCATGAAAACTTTGAATTTCATTGTCATTGTAAATGAACTCTTAAAGAGAAGAAATCACATTGGTAATGTAGTAACAGGCCCTCTACTCTGTTCTCACTCAGAAATTTCTCTAGAAGTTATTAGAAGAAAGAAAATAACCGAGGTAACCACAAATCAACTTTGGAGCATAGGCTGTAGCCAACCTAGGCTCAAAGAGGGCTCTCTCTATATGATCTAGCTTTGTTTGCTTGGATTTCAGGCTAGTTATGGATGTTTTGGGAGTTTTCGATTTGTATTCAATATTGGATGGTTGGATCCCTAAAACAGATGGATAAAATGATGTATTTAGACCATTGGGCTATGGAGTCAATAGAAGGGCAGTAGAACTAGATCAACTCACTAAAGGGATTGTTCAAAGGGCATGCTAGTGGAATAAAGTGCACATATTTGGAATAGGGGGGTTAAATGGTTTTAATGAGGGTGAGAGAGAAATTAAGGGTTCTCAAACGAAGATATAATGAGGAATAGAGGGTAATCGAAAGCAAAGGGGAATTAAGAAAACTTTGATCTAGATTAGCAAGAAACAACCTAGACTAAGGAGCAATTAAGAATTCATTAACTTAGATATCTGTTGAAAACATTTATATGCACAACTATTAAAACAGAGTGTAATGAAACAAATTATGAGATATTGTTCTAGTTATAGCATTTAGATTCAAAGATACATTAAATATCGTGGAAAAACATTAAGAAAGATAACAATAACATATGAAAATACTTATATGCACTTCGCTCAACATATGAATCCTGTGAAATATCTTGTCTCTATTCATCAATTCACCTTGCTAGCTTAGTCAATGATACAATATATTTACAGTATTTTTGATCAAAATTCTATAGAAATGTCTAAGAATCCACACCTACATACTTTGAATTGTGAAGTATTTATACAAAAAATTATTACAACGTATCTCAAACTAACTTGATATTTAATCTAGGAAATAAAAATATCTTCTTGCAAGAAGATAGAGACAACTATTGAACTTCTTCATGCTGTCCCTTTTATTTTGCTACTGCTCGCCTTTATGTTTTGATTTTAGCCCTTTATGCTGCTTTGTTGTTTGATATTTTATGCTGGAAGCTTGACTTACTTTTGCCTTGCGTCTGATGCACTTTAACATTGATACTCTTTGACTCTGCTAATCTATCTTGATCTTTTTACCTGGCTATTTTATTTTTACTATACTTTAACCTTTTTACTACATATTTCTTATAGTAAATCAATCAATTTATGCCATATTTCAGCATTAGTTAATTGGATCTTAAGTATCTTTGTATATATTTCATCTGCCTCAGTGTACTTTGAAAAATTATGCTTATTGGTAAACAAGTGTTTTACCTCATGCTAGAGGTAAAATGGGTTTTCAAATGTCTGATAAAGTACTTTTCCTGTTGGCAATGCCTTGGACTGATGATGTATTGGCCTATTCTTTTGCTAGCTCTCTAATTCTATTATTGTAATCTTGTTATGTCATGAGCGTGTCATTTATTACTAAGGGATTGGGTAGCCTTTTCTCTTTCGAATTTGAAACTTAGCCATAAATCTATCAACAACCACCTGCATATTCTGGCACTTGTCCTGCAAGTTTAGCATTGAGTTTCTCTTGGAGAGGAACTTTCTTACTTCAAAAATTATTTAAGTTATGTTCTCTATATCCAATTCATGAAGCTCATACTTATTTTTACTATCAAGTAATTGGATGATTCTCGTGGCATCTTCGGGCATCTCTCCTAATTCTTATTTTACCTTTTTGATGGTTTCTGTAGCCATCTTTATTAAATCTATCTGCTAAAAAATTACTTTCATAGATGGACAAATATCATTGACAGAGTTAATGATATTGGTCCATAGTAGTTCCTTAGCTTGTCCAAGAGGTTCTTTAAGTGTCAGGTCCTTCTCCATGGCATTTAATCTATCACTTATTTTGGCAGCTTTGTGCACTTCTTTTTGTGCATGATTTTGGCAAGTTTGTAATCAGTCTCCAGGCTTGTCATCTTCTCTTTCATCTTATTCATCTCTGTTTCCTGGATGGACATCTCTTCCATAGCATTGACTTACTTTTCTACTTCTTCACCTGATGTACCTACTGCTGAGGTAGACTGTGTTGAAACCTATTCTACTATGGCCATAGGAGCTGTGGGAGCCAATGAGGCTTCCAATGTAGAAGGAACAATTGTTGAGACTGTTGGGATGACATTTACAGATGTAGTGGAAATATCACTTTGCTTCAGTTGAATTAAAGTGTCCAATTCCTTCTCTGTCTCCCTCAACTGATCATTTAATTTTAGGACCAAGTCCACCAATTCTTCATTTATGGTTTGGTTTTCCAAGACTTGCTGTGTTTGGGGATGCTACAGCTGAGGTATCTTAAATTGTTTTTTTATTGCTGAAATGTTATCATTTTCTTTTCTTAATTAGTTGCTTAGTGGGTTTGACATCTTTGGGATCATGTCCCAATTGAATCAGTAAGTCTTCCAAAGACTTGATTCTGGTATCCTTGGCCTGTGAGGAGGCCTTCTCTAACTGATATTGGGCTGAGATATTGTTCAATGAGTTTTGCAATTGATGGGAAGCTATGGCTTTACCTGTAAGGGTGGAGTAAATCATTTCTCCAGCCTATTTGTGGAATTCAATTTGGTCAATGGGATGAATATCCCTTGTCAATACCTCAAAATCAATCTTTTTACAATTTTCTGATGTCCTTGGTTGTTGTAAAGTTGGTGTAGGCTTTAACCCCATATAGAAATTACTTGCATATGAATTCCAAAACACAAAATATAAACAATGTGAGAGCATAACACATAAAACAAATATACACAGAGATGTTTGCCTAGATCCCAAGATCAGGACAACCAACATGATTTTTCATTATTTTCCTTTCAATGTTACAATACATATTTATACATGTCGTAGCATCCAATACCATGGAATGAAAACCATCACGTCCAAAAACAGGTGCGAAAATCATGCGCAAAACCATATGTAGGTCCACCCAACCTAACATAAGGTCCAAAACCAAAAAATTTGGGGTGCTGCCCCGGACCCCATAGAGTGGGGTTACCTGCACCCCTCAAATCCCTTGTGACTCCCCTAGCTACACAATCAGCCCAACGAAGGGGGGGCTCCGCCCCACTTCTAATCCCCTGGTTAACTACGTTGGCTAGTCATGGAAGGAATGTAACACAACCCAACATTCTCCCACTTGTTGTTTTCTTCCCACAGGGGGGTCACAAGAGAGCTTAGTCATTTATCCAACCATCCAACACCCATTATTTGTCTACACCAACAGAACTTCTTAGAGCTCACAGATTTTTTCAATGCATCTGCAGTATTCTTCAAAGTTTCCACCTTTACAAGCAACACCTTTTTGTCTTCTATCATATCCCTCACAAAGTGATACTATACATCAATGTGCTTTGTCTTTAAATGGTAAGTAGGTTCTTTGCCAAGAAAATTACACTTTGGTTGTCACAATCTATCCTTATAGCTCCCTGTACTAACCCCATACTTAAACATAATCTCTGCAGCCAAACTGCTTCCTTGCTTGTATGAGTGGCTGCCATGTATTCTGCCACTGTAGTTGATAGTGCCACTGCAAATTGCTTCTTAGTCATCCAACTAATTGCACCTCCAAATAGGTTAAACACATACTACCTGTAGATCCTCTCTCATCCAAATCTCCAACCCTGTCCACATCAACAAAGTCAAGGATATCCAAAACTCTGTCCAATCTTGGTCTTCCTTGGTAGCACAAACCATAATCACTAGTACCATGCAAATTCCTAGAAACCCACTTCACTATTGTCCAATGCTCCTTCCCTAGTGTTGGAGAGGTAAATCCCCCCTACGGATAGAGGCGATCCCTACTAGCCCAACAGGGGTCTAGCAACAATCGAACAATGCTACACTGGAGGTTCCTAGTTGTAATTAACAAGTGGGCAAAAGAAACCTACTTGGATTCCAACGCTATGTTTGTCGAAGAGATGATCCTCTCGCTCCTTCGCTCCAGCCGATCACAATTCTCCGCTATCCTCTCGGACGAACACCTACACAAGCAAAGAGAGAAAACACAAGCGTAAAATCTACTAACAACAACTATGTATCAGTCAGGAAGGATACAATTTGCATTAATCATTCATTGGACAAATGGAAATGGAACCATAAGAGTAGTCATCTATCTTTATTAATCAAAAAGTAGAGTAAGGTACAACCGAAGTCCTGACGCTGAGTCCTTCTCTAGAGGGTCCAGCCAGCATGTCTTCCAAGCATTCACCTTTGGGGCAAATCTCCCAAGTCAAAAGGTCTCTCTCTCACATACAAGGCAACAAGCTCATGACCTTCCTCAAGCTCAAAGCAATCCTCACACAACACACCAAATGCCTACAAAGAGCAGCACTAATGCACTAAGAATTCCTCCATCAGAGTCTATATGTTCCAAACTAGCTGCTCATGGGCAATGGAGGAGGCTTATAAAGGAGAAGGAGTCTCCATGAATAGGTAAAGGATGAGCTTTCCCCCAAGATAAGTGGATGGTCAGTCGAACAGACATGCGAGAGAAAGGATGGCGACCTCAACAATGCTAACAACCAAGTCTGGAGGGATATGGAAGGTTGGTTGTTAGAACAAAATCGCCCAAACAGGATCAGCGTGGGTGAAACACCGAGCTGGCGCGCTGACATCGCAAATCAAATATAGAGGAGGTCTGGTCAGCGCGCAAAGGACAAACGGAGGGTGCGCTGTTCGTAAAATGGGACCAGCGCGGAAAAGACGTGTGCTTCCACGCTGGCAGCGCATCAGATACATTGGCCTCCGCCTATCACCGCGGTTATTTGATTAACAGACGCGATGATTCATTTAACTTAGGCAAAGAGGGTTTTTTAGCCATTTTGAGGAGCATGAGTATAGGTGAATGTGGTTTATAGCACAGTAGGGAGACTGACATGATGGCAGTGACATTTTACTGTGTAACAGATGCCCCCTAAAGCATGAAGCCCGAGAGAGTGGGAGGGGTGAAATGCTTTACAAGATTGCTGGACTGGAACACCACTGGAGAGAACTTGCAGGCGGATACAACTGATATTTCAATTACATGTAGTCTAGGCATGGGCGTAGCCATCCAAAAGACATACGGAAACAAGGTCTATGGCGTGGACGCAGCCACCCAGCTGAGAAGACCAGAATGATAAGAGGTATGGTCGTAGCCATCCTTAAGAGGACTCAGGTATGGTCGCAGCCATCCATCAATAAGTCATGTAATGATGTCCCACAAAATCGCAACCTGGTCCACAATGGACTAGGACCAGGGTCTTGCGCTCCATCCGAATCCGAACAAAGTACAAGTTCAAACATGTGAATATATGTGTCGAAGTTGAACATGCTTGAACATCGTCTGATTACCAGCCAATGATGAAAGCTGTTAACAGACGCGAGAGGGGCCACCAATGATGACGATGGTCCTCAAGGTACTATAGGTACAATCCCCAGCATGTGAATGAATGAGCCGATGTCGAACACCCGTAGAATCATTCGATCGGAGGCCAATAATGAAAACCTCGCGTCGAACATGAAGAACCTGCCATTAAGGCATGCAGGCCCCAAGGTACCTGAAGGGAGTCTCTAGGTCACTCCTAGATAATGAGCTGAAGTCGACAGGAAGTGATCTTTGTCGAAGGTGGGCCCTAATGTTTCCCACATCATCGACGCGAGATGGGTAGAGACAAGTTTGTTTTGTGTGAAATATCAGAGGGAGGTTATACTTGCAGAGGTCAACTTCTCTTGAACATATCGGCGGCACTACGATGGATTTGGCAGTATTTGGGGGTCAAATGATCAGAGGTCGTAACGAAAGGACAATGAGCAGATGAATGGCCAAATAGGATAACCCAAACCCATGGAAGCAAAAGTGAAGCGAGATGAGATGTCCCCACCTAGACACGAACGCAAACAGTGCCATATTCAAGAGCGACATACTACCGATGATGAAGATTACGGTTCCTTTATTTCCCCCACCATTTCTGGCGAGTACCCCGATTATTTTTGGATGACAAGCTTGACGGGGATAGCATATGCTTGGAGGGCGTCATTTCGATGGAGCCCGATGTCATTTAATTTTAACGAGCCTGACAAAGGAAGAACTCGGCGTCTTTTCATGTTTAGATAGTTTGAAAAGACAGCTGAAAAGGAAACTCCAAGGGGGGTGCTTTTTCGTAAAGTTGTGTCTCCCGACCCCGAAAAAGTATAAAACGATGCTCGAAAGAACTGCCCGATCATTACAACCGAGGAGTACTTTTCGTAAATAGTGACATCGACCCGAAAAAGTAAAAAAGCGATCGATATCACGTCGTTCCAGAACCAATAACGAGCACGAAACGACAAACACCCGGCAATCTTTATTATTTTAAACGGTCAAAAAAGAGCTTTAAAACGACTGCCTCTCGTTCCTTTAGACGAGCTGAGAGGGGGCTAGGCAATCTTTTCTCGTTTCGTGTCGGAAAAGAGCTTAACGACGACATCTTTTGGACCAAGTGTATATGAATCCACCGCGACCCTGCTGGTTTCGAGGACCTGCACAAGACAAATACCCGCGTAAACCCATTCGACATGTCGAAAAATCATAATAAAACATGCATTAAGACATAATTAATCACATCCGGATGAGTTCATGGAAAAATTATAGTGAAAACCCACATTTATAAGCAATTTTAACCAAATTTAGAGATTTTTACTATAAATAGGAGGTTTGTAAAATCATTTTTACCATTTTACCATTGGAGCTCTGGAGAACGTTGAATTACTACAAAGTTGACGGAGCTGATTCTTCCTCATCCGGACGCCGATTTCCCGACCGTTGGTTCCAGGTAGGTTCCTCTTGTCCTGCCTTTCATTTTAGTTATGTTTTCATGCAAATTGACCGTAAGATTTGGTCGTTTGGCCAAGTTCTTTGCAAGTTGGAGCGCTCTCGGTCAGCGCGGATTTCCCTATCGGGTCCGCGCTGATTGGGCTTTCCAACATGCAGCCCATCCTGGGTCAGCGCGGAAAACCCATGTCCTTCCGCGCTGACCCAGTGAGAAATGCACAGGGCGGCCATTTCCAGCGCCACTGTTTTAGAAACAGTTGCGCTGGCGCCGTGACATATTAATTTTTAAAATTTAATTGCTTTCTTTCATCTGTGAGTTTCTAAATGAGTCTTGGGTGTCTTTGCAGGGCACTATGGCATTTACTTGGCAGGAGAGGGACCACGATAACGAAGATGTTGCCTCTTTCGCCGATGCCGGATGCCGCAATGCAATGCGGGCATGCGGTTTGCTGAAGTTTTTTCTCACTCCTAGATTGAGAGCCCAGTCGGACTTGCTGGAGTTATTGATTCGAGCATGGAACCCAGTGGATGGGAAATTCACCATCCGGGGTCGAGACATTGAGTTCGACTCTACGGATATTTACTTTTTGACTGGGTTGTCTCGCCGAGGCCCGATGCCCATTCTGGAAGGGCAGCGTCCTAGCGGCGAGACGCTAGACCGATTGATGGCACGTGTCTGTCCACATGCGGTTAAGACACGGAGTGGGAAGTGCAGCATCCTGTCGGTGGGTGTCGGCGAGCGGGCCGACATAGTTCTCCGCACTATCCTTTTTCTGGTCACGCGGGCAGCGGGGAGCTTTGCGAACCATGAGGCCTCAAAGGCCAATCTCTTACTTGCTCTAGATTGCCTAGAGCCCACGATCTTCAACTGGGCGGCTGCTGTGACGAACAGCATGAAGAGGCAACTGAACAACTGTCGACGTGGAGAGTCGAAGCAGTTCGGTTAGGGCTCTCTTTTGCTCCCACTGATGTTCGAGCGGGTGCCGGCCCTCCGGCTACACACCATGGTGCTAGACCCGCCACGCAACGCGCGGGGGACGAGGGCCACTAAGTGGTCCCGAGTCATGCCTCGCGGAGGTGGTGGACGATCAGTGTCCTGGGGTCTTTGTTTCAGAGAGTGGCTAGAGAGCTAGGTTATCTTTGTCGAGGACTGGCCATACGCCGGTATTGACTTCTGAGGAGATCTGGATATGCCGCTGCCTGCGGGAGAGCAGTGGGACGACGGAGGTATGACACTTGATTTTTCATTTTTTTTTATATGATGTTTTTGTATTTTTGATGTACATGTCTTAATATATGCTCTTGTTGTGCAGATGTTGGACCTGCGAGACCTCTCGGCCTAGCTCTAGAGGCGCGGAGGGCAGATCAGGGTGCTGGTGCCTTGGCTTTGGCTCCCGCGGGAGGTGACCAGGCGGAGATCGTGATCCGCAACCTGGAGGGGTTGTTAGCAGGGATCCCTGATTACCAGGGGATCGAGGAGGTTCCATTAGCTGCACAGGTTCATACAGTGGGTGTGGAACCCAGGATGCACCGCTTGTTGAGGCGGGTGGCACGAG